>JAZBQP010000084.1:0-84344 GCA_038407015.1 Ceratocystis ficicola | reverse complement strand
GTTGGATGTTAATTTGTTAGGCTGACGGGAATATTGCTTTTCGTTTGTGGATATTTGTATTTGGCAGGATTTATAGACGTGGTGGAGAGATTGGGGGGTGTAGGTGGGTGTGTTTGTTTTAGTGGGGTTGGGTTGCGGGTTAGCACTGCGCTAAAGAGCGCTGTAACATAACACACATAACGACTTAGGCCATGATACTTGGAGATCCCAATGACCAAACTAAACAGCGGTATCTCTGCTATAATCTGGTAGAACTTGCGAATACCGGTGAATAAATTCTGGCAAATTCCCAGCCAGAAATAGAGCAGATGAGACGTCATTTGAAGCCAAAGTTGTGATGATTCTTGCTTTCTTACAGGATCTGATAAAAGGGCCTATGTAAGTGTAAACAAGCCTGTCTCAGCACCTTGGGCGGTGCTCTTAGTGGTCCAAGGCCACTGAAGCCCGAAGCCATCCCTTGTGGCGGCCCTGCTGACGCTGCATTTGTACAACCGCTGTTCAACGTAGTGCGGCAAGCGGCTAGCCCCGCCTAGTAACTCGATAGGATTGCGCCATCACGGGCTCTACCTCAAGTCGGTGGCGTCACACGCTGGAGTAAGAAATGTTCACTATTTTATTTCTAATGACCCTCTCTTCCGTTATCAATCTGCGCTTGTTGGGCCTACATGCGGAATTCTCCCTTCTTAATTTCTCCTAAGCTTCTTTCAATCGGTGAGTCTGGCTCATTCAGCTCTCATCTTGTTTTTGATTTTCATTTTGATTTATTCCCCGCTACCCCGCCATTGACCCTCTCAATACCTAGACTCACACACCCTCGCAGCCTTGTATCATCGCCTTTTTTTTTTTCGCCGCCGTTCATAAAATTTTCTGCCACATCTCGGTCCCCAAGCCGCTGAAAAAATACATAAATCTGATCATTATCGTGAACTCTCGAAAATGTCCAAGGTGACTGAGATTACCACCCAAGAGGCCTGGGACCAGCATCTAGCTTCTGTCCCGGCCTCGTCTTTGCTCGTTATCTCCTTCCATGCGCCGTGGGCCGCCCCCTGCAAGCAAATGGCCATCGTTATCGAGACCCTCGCCAGCGAATATGCACCGGAAACCAGCTCATGGGTTAGCATCAATGCCGAAGAGCTGAGCGACATTAGCGAGCAGTTTGATGTGACTGCCGTGCCGTTCATTGTGCTTATGCGCAACGGCACTGTACTAGAGAGCGTCAGTGGTAGCAGTGCTACTCGTGTTCGTGCTGCTGTTGAAAAACACAGTGCTAATGAGTCGTCTGGCTCCGCTACCACTACTACTGCTGCTACTGGTGCTGCGCAAAGCAGTGCTACTCCTACAGCAAACGGTGCCGCCGACCAAGACACCCAGGCCCCAGAGCCGCCTGTCGATCCCGTCAAGGCCAAGGAGGAGCTTTTTGCGCGCTTGAAAGATTTGGTCAAGGCTGCACCTGTGATGCTGTTTATGAAGGGCACGCCAAGCTCACCGCAGTGCGGATTTTCGCGCCAGCTTGTTGCACTGCTGCGTGAGAAGTCAGTCAAGTATGGATTCTTCAACATTCTGGCCGATGATGAAGTGCGCCAGGGTCTCAAGGAATACGCGGACTGGCCAACATACCCCCAGCTATGGATTGATGGCGAGCTGGTGGGAGGCCTAGACATTGTACGTTTGACCCCTATCTATAGAGAGAAGTTCTCACATATTGCAGCGCAGGATGTGGATAAAGAGACTCTGCTAACAACCAATTGCTTTAGATTAAAGAGGAGATTGAAAACGATCCCGAGTTCCTCAAGGCCTATAGTGTTAAGCAGAGCGAGGAGGCTACCGCCTAATTCGCACCAACATTCCTCTTCTCCTCTTGTTGACTGCCGGCTACGACGTTCTACGACACTATTTCTCTCATTTCCCTTTTTTCTCTCGATACCACATTTCGCCCATGCCTATTCCAATTAACTGTTGGCGGTCCCCCTTTCTCTCTTTCTCTCTCTCTCTCTCGACCATATTACACTTTTGTACATCAACCCTGTCCCTTTTCTGGAGTACCATTCCCTTTGATCACTCTCAACAAAAATATTCAAAGTTTTCACTAAATAGACCAATCACGTTTCCACTAAAGCAGCAAATAATTAGTCGTAAACCGATTTCTTGACATACACAAAAGCTTTCTGAGGAAGTTTAGAAATTTATGCTGTTGATGTTAAAAAAGTAAACTAAAAAGGAAAACAAAGCGCTATTCTTTGGGTATTCAAGACATTGAGTCGAGTGTGGTACATGAACTAATAGTGGGAGTGCCGGAAATGAACAGGTATTAGTCTCCCCCCCTCCCCTTCTATTTGTTTTTGTTTTCATTGGATATGCTGCTCCCAGGTCGGCATGTCGATGGCGTCCATAGGAATTAGATTCATAAAAGCCCTCAAGACGCCTTCAGCCATGGGGGTCATAGTCTGAACCTGTCCGATCTCTGGCCAACTATTAACAAAGTTCGGATCGTTTGTGGTATCTGCGTTAAAACAGCCATGAGCTACCGATGGCGACATGCCAAAAAGGCTTCCCCCCGAAGTGTATGAACTGCCATTGGGAGGCACCGAGTGGTCCTGTGAAACCGGGGTTGTATTGAACGAGGTGTGACCCGAGCCGCTAGTAGCCGGGTTATTGAGCGGTGCTGACTGAGACGGTATAGATCGAGATGCGTGGAGTGAGTGTTGCTGGTGTTGGTCTGATTGGTGTTGATCGGAACAGATGGAGTTTGGTGTTGGCCTGTTGCTTGCCGACGGTGTGCCATGGTTTGACATGGCCACATCAATTGGTTCGGCAGAGCTGTCGCCTCCTCCAACACTGCCAATTACCGATGTCCCTGAGTGTGGTGATGTGGTCATAGTTGGGGCCATGGGTATATTTGCATTCGGTTGGCCAGAAACTTCGAGCCATTGACTAGCGAGCATCGAATTGGAAGTCGGCGGATGAATGTGTCGGGTGGATGTGGAATCAGAGGGGGACGTGAGGCTATTTGCAGCTGATGTTTGAGAATTGACACTGTTGTCATCAAGCGGGTGCATGAAGCGGTTCTCACTTCCGTGGGTTTCGAAGCCAGGGCGGAAGTGTACTGAGGTTGGCATCTTACAATAGGTTCCGCTGGCGCTGAAGGGATGGGATGTAGACTTCATGACAGTTAGTATAAAGACTATATTACGACCGGAAGAAAAATGAAACATACCAGTTCAGACGTTCTGGGAAAAGTGTTATGCAACCGTGGATTTCGGGCCATGAGTGTGTCTAGATCGACATCCAGTTGCACAAGGAACGACTCGGTCAACGGATTCAGGCGTCTTAGAGCAGTCATAGATCCAAGCAAAAAACGGAGAGAGTTGGCCACTTGAGTATCCTCAGGCTGGCTCTTCAGATACTGCACGAATACACGTGCTGCGACATATAGACAGAAGGCCACAAAGGGACTCATCTAAAGAAAATTAGTGCTCCGTTATAATTAAAATAGTGTCGAAGCCATCGCTGTAACAAAATCTATGAGACTTACGGAAGAGAGGTCAAGATGGGCGACCATGCGCATGATGTAACTAATCTCATTAGCTGCCGTAATGCATCTGATCTTACTTTCCGTGCTGACGTTAGCGGGCAAGTGATAGCTGTCGGCCTTGAAAATTGCTGCCTGGTGTAGGCAAATAGTCGAAGTATGTATGCTCATGTGTACGAACGCGACATTTGGCGTCATCAAACCTTCGGGAAGCTTTAGGTTTGCGGGTAGTGACATGAGAGTGTTGAGTAGAATACCATCCAGCTGGCGATGTCTCTTCCAAAACTCGCCGTTGAGATCGTGGTCACGGTCTTCAGGATCAGGTCGATGTAGATGGATTAAGTTGCGACCAAACATGGCGCTAGACAGCACAACGCTGGCAAGAGCTGACAGCTTGGAAGCACCAGCCGGGGTCATGGCGTCTTTCAGGGTACCTGTCTGCTCGGGCTTGCTCATTTCAAAGGCCTCTTCTGAAGACGGAAGGTTGGTGGTGATATCACGCTCATCAATGGTCATGGGCCAGCCTGTGCCAATGCTAGCGTATCGATCTCCGCAGAAAGCTAGCCAAAAAGTTCTTCGGCGCTCTTCATGTTCGGTCCAGTCTCGGGGTGGAGGAAGACATTGTTTGACATCAAGGCCACTACCATCGAGCCGATTAAGGCCGATCCTAGAGAGCGGGAAGGAACGGTTAGCTACTTTAAGGTGGACTAAAAAGCAGGAGTGAGAATGGGTGATGAGAATGCCAGAGAGCATGGATCGCTCAAAATGTTTGTAGTTGTAAGTCGCATCTACGTTTTCAGGATTTATAATGATAGCTCACATTTGACATAAGCGCACAGCTGAGCCGGTACTCATCCAAGCCCGTGGAAAATACATCATCTTGAACTCGTATGTCGCAATGAGTGTATGAGCCTGCGCATGAGCAATTGAGATCATGTGTTCACCAAACCCCTTCAGATAATCGAGCTCGGCATATCTTCGTGCACGTTGGTAGAATATGTCCTTGGTGGAATAGTATTTCCCGCTGAAGCAACTAGCGAGAGTCCATATGGCATAGCGGAGGGCGACAGGTGGCTGTTGGGCGGGTGGTCTAGGAGGCAGTGGTTGTTAGGATTTGCATTGGGCTGGGCTGTCTCGATTATAGTTGGTGACTGGTTACTCACAGCGTCATGGCGGCCAGGTATCGGTGCCTGTGGATCATAGGTATCGAGGTGTGCGCCTTTTCAAAAAATATTTCGTGGCTAGGACAAGGTGAGTCTTCCTGAAGAACGATAACAGACATAGGAGGGGTGGTGAAAGCATAGCATAGGGCATGATGGGTGTAGGGGTGGAGGGGTATGTGGACATGAAAATCTAGCTTACAGTTCGTCAATAGCGTCCTGGGAGGGCAAGGGCTCTTCCAAGCCCAAATCCACGAAATCTTGTTGTTGGTGGTTTTCTGCCATTGGAGGTGGTATTGCATGGTTATAAGAAGATCTCCCTGTGTCATCAGGCGTTGAGCCGGGCTGTGACTGGGCCCGTGGCGTTTGCTGGTGAGTAGCACTGGAGGCGTGGGATGAGGAGTGTTTGAAGCGCCAGTCTGGGTCATTTTCAAATGAGACAAACGCGCTGGTTGGTCTGAAGGCTGATGGAGGGGTGGCCGTGGACTTTTGGGCCGTAGAAACCGGCTCAGGAACATTTCGGGGAACGGAAGGTGATTCACGGGTAGCGGCGGCGACGGCAGGGGATTCTTGAGTTTTAAGGAGAGTTTCGACTTGTTCTGCGGAAACGAAAAGGCCAGGAGAGAGCGTGGTTAGTCAGCCAGAAATGCATGCGGATGAGATGGCAGAAAGGACTACGCCAATGAGAGGCTGCAATCAGTAAATGCATGACTTACTCAGTCGTTCCTCAAGCGCCTTCACATAGCCGCGCTTGGGGCCGCTTTTGCGACGCACCTCGTCGTACGCGCAGGTGTGACCTAGCCGCGCACATGTGCTACAGCTCGGCTTGACACCGTCGCATTTTAGTTTACGGCGACGACATATCATGCACGCCAGTCGCTTAGGCTTGGGCACGAAGAGGTTGTCGGGTCTTGGGGCGGCGGAGGGCGTGGTAGTGGTGGAAGCAGCCTCGGTGGTCAAGTTTGGGGCTGTAAGCGTGGCGGCTTCAGTTGTTGACATGGGCCCCGTTGTAGCCGTAGTGGTGACGGCAGTGGCGGCACCAGCGGTATTGGCCACTGTGGAGAGACCAGGCTCTGACATGGCCAAAAAGGAGAAGCGGAAAGAATAAGGACTGCGTATATATAGATCCGGGAATATAGGATGTATAATCGGAGAAACGGGGAACGGAGGCGGAAAGAAAGAAAGAAGAACAAGTTTAGGATGATATTGGATGAGAAGGGTTGGTGTTGTTGTGGGTTTTGGCAAGCGAGGGGATAGCCATCAGCAAGTCAAGAGCCAAAAGCCAATAAGCAAACGTCAACAAATCCAGCAAAGAGCCAGTGGCAGTAGCATAATGTAAAAAAGAAAAAAAGAAGAAGAGAGGAAGCTCAACTGTTGAAGGCGTGTGCATCTGCGAGTGTGGGCAAGGCGCTGTTTCAGTTCAACCAAGTACCAGCAGAAGGTTTGAAAATTCCCCTTGAATTTTTCTCCCTCAAAATCCCCCCCAAAAATATATCGACAGTTAATAAAAGATTGTGGCCTGCGATTTGTGCCTTTGCGCTGTTCGTAGGGTCAAAGAGTTCTTGGATGCTTTGTTCTCTCTCTCTCCTGTGTGCATGCATGTACAAGTACCAAGGCATGATGAGAAGCGTACAGTTAAATGGACACGGGAGGGCAGAAATCACACAGGCGAAGCTAGCTAGCTGCCATCGATGGAATTATCGGGTTGCTAATCTTATTTCCATGAGGAAGTTTAGAAGCGGGTTGAAACCCAAAATAATGGAGCAACTGAAGGAGATGATGGGCCAAAATCACCTAAATAAATGCATATGCGGCGGCAGTGCTCATTCCAACTTGGCGGCTCCTCAGGAACCCAACAAATCCATGAAGATTTAGTCGGGTTAATGGGACTTACCCCCTACCCACGAGCCACCAGGCACCAATTAGGATTTACGCAGGGGGTCTTCGGTTTTGGCCTTTTGCGGATCTAGATGGATGCCTACCTTGTATATCAAGTTAAGCTAAGGTTGTGTGCTTCCATTGACGCTCCTAATGCGTCTAATCACGACAATATCGAAGCTAGCTGTAGCTCACTTGCGATGTTAGGTAGCCCCCTGTGTGTCTCATGTATCTGCAACTATTCTTGTCTGTTTCTCTTTTCCCCTTGTATTCCTTGTACCCATACTGCATTTTTCAACGCCGCTCGGAGACACTCGCTATGTGCAAGGACCCATGATCGTTGAACGCCAACCTATAGTGAAGAGGCGCCCAGGCCACGACACTTGCTGTATCTTTGGTATCAATTACATGTACTTCATCCCCCGACTCAGTATGCCATATGCGGACGCCTTTGCCTAGTTATATCGTTAGTGGTGGGCATGCGAGGAAGAAAAAAGGCCAGACAATCATAAGAGCACTTACCATCTTCACTGCCAGCTGAAATATAACTACCGTCGAACGAGAAGCCTACCACAAGCTGTCAGCACAAAAGTACGGATACACCACATAATTGCATGCACAATATAGATCATCTGGCAATCGCTTACTTAGACTTCGGACCGGTCCTGTCATTCCCGCGAGCGTCCGCTGGCAAATCCAGTCCTTGGTGTCCCACAATGAAATCAGCGATTCTGAGCCGCCTGTAGCGAGGTATCTTGCTGCCGGGTGCAGTGCTGTCGTCAAGCACGACGCTGTGTGGCCAGAGAGCTTAAACTCTGAGGGAGGCTCGTCAAACTCGTTGAGTAAGAGGGGCTTCAGGTCTGGGTACGAGAGGATTCGTGTTTTACCATCACCCGTTGTCACAAAAGCCTTTTTGCCACTCCAGCAAAAGGCGATCTGGTTTGTCTGTGTTGGCTGCTGATAAGATGCAACCGGTGCCGACTGGCCAGGCTGAATGATGAAGAGCTTGTCGGTCTGTCAAGATTCAATTATTTAGCACGTACTCCAGCAAATTCCACCAGAGGCATGAAAGCAAAACCGAATGTGGCAATAAAATGAAAATGCAGAATGCAAAGCACGGGAGCCAGCGAAAGAATCAAGCGCAAAGCACTGACACAAAGCACACGCAAGAAGCACAAACGAAAAAGAAAAAAAAAAAAGGAAAAAAAAACAAACATAATTACGCACCTTATTTCCGACAATAAGAGAGGACCCATCCGGTGCCCATGCCAGCGTAAACGCCTCGCCCAGGCCCTTGAATTCCCCAACACACAAATTGTTGCGCACATCCCATAGCTTCACGGTGCCATCATTGCTAACACTGCATAGCTCAGCCTGCTTGACGGGGTTGAAAGCAACCTTTTCGATGGGTGCCGTATGACCCTTTAGCTCAGTGGAAAAGCGAGCATTCGGTCTATCAGGGTTCCCTATCACACTGTTAGAATGATATTTGGTGGCCTCACCGCTGACTGATTTGTTGGAAGCAAAACTTACAGACTCGAAGGGTTTTGTCCGCGGAGCCAGTCGCGATGGCAGTACCAAATGGATTCCACGCGATCGACCGGACACTGCGGTATGAGTTAGGGTTTGCTTGACGCACAAAGGTGAGCTCCAAGTGAAGTCGACGATTCTTACCAATGGCCTCGATGATCTTGATATATCTGGATTCTAGCCCCGCCAAAATATAGAGGAAATCTATCCTTTGATAAACTTTGACGCGACCGCGCGGTGTTTGACATGGCGATAGGGGCGGCTGTCAGGTGGCAATAGCCCGGGGAGCAAGGAGACGAAAGCAGGAAGAAGGAGACAAAAGAGAAGTCTGTCAATTTGGTGAGATGGCTTTGCCTGAGGTTAAGAGCTCAAAATATAAGGGTTAAAAAAGGTTAGAGATGCTTACCCTAACAAATGAAAATGCAAATAGCAGCTCCCTAGTAAAAGAATGGTTGGTCAATGGCTTTCACTGTTGATCTTGTCCTTGCCAAAATTTCTGTACCTACTAATTGCGTGTGTGTGCCTCCCTTTTTGGGTTCTAGAGAAAAAACTACATAACTGCATAGCTAGCAATGTATAAAACCTATGCACGAGCGTGCACAAAATAGCACAATGAGTGTTGATCACCTGCTTTCAGACCACAAACAAGATCCTTTTTCTGCGACATCGCGGGAGCTGCTTAGAAAGGACGACTCGCTCTTTATAACTCCTCTATCTCGTGGTATTGCTGCTGTTTATCTTATCGCATATCTGTCTTGTCTTCATTTGTTTGCCTTCTTTCGCGTGTCTCTGATTGTGTGTTGTGCTTACTAAATAGCTGTGCTGGACACCGTCTTGCTGTTCAGGCGCCCCGCCTCATCTTCTTCATCATCTTTCCTTTTGCCGTTAGTATACCGACCTTTGTTTGCAATACCCCCAGTCTTATAATTCTGTTTTACGTTGTTTCTTCCCCGCCAAGCCGTCTATATACCCTTTTGCAAGCCATACTATACGACAATCTCTTTGCAGCTTCCATAGCTGTAGCATTGGAAATATACCATCTCACTTAGTCCGGTTCTCTTTTTCCACCAGCACAACCAACCACTCGCTGCATTATCGCCATGTACTGGCCAGTGGGATGTGCGCGTGCCTACACTACAAGCAACAACCAGGCACAACCTTCAACTATCGTGCTTTCTGACGATGATGCGCAATCGCCATACTTCAACCAAGGCAACTCGAGTATACGATCTCAGTACCGTAGTGATGACAATTTACCAACGACGCCTTTAACACCCAGTACGCCCTATGTCGAGTCGATGGATGGCGTGGACGATGCTCATACTGGTCTCTACGGGAATACCAATAGTCCGAGTAGTCAGACAACAACTACTGTAGCACTCAATGAGCCTATCCGGGCATTACGGGTATCGCGAACAGGCCACATATTTGCTACTGTAACTGCTCGCAATATTACCGTTTGGCAAACAAAGGTGGGGAATCTCACTTTATTCCTGCCCGCTGCCCGCTGCCCCCGCCCTCAAAACCGTACTGACATCATTATCCATGTTATCTCTCTAGCCCACCGTCATCCTTGGCGTAGTTGCACGCTCTGAGACTTCGATCGAATCATATGGCGAAAACGACGACCTCCTCATCCGGCCTGACTCTGCCATTTTCGTGGTCCGCACTAGAAATGGGTATCTCATCACATATTCTATGGCTGCCGACCCACAGGCTCGAGTTTATAAAGCCCATTGGCCTAATCACACAAACGTCCAAAGGCGACGGCAAAGCAACGCTGGTGGGCTGGGCGCAAACCATCCCGATCAGTTCCTCTGGGGGGCCGGCGAGGGCTTTGGAATTGAAGATGTCAGTTTGCGTTTTCGCATGGTAATCAAGATTGATGCTGGCATTGAAAGCGCCTTGGCTCTGGAGGATGAATTAGTCGTTGCGACCCGAAAGCCCGCAGCTGTTCAGTGTATTCTTTGGGCTCCAGACTCTACAGGAAAGCAGACTCGTACGGAGCTCGTGTCAAAAATGCCCTGGGCCGAGAAAAAGTCTACCATTTGCGAAATGACGCATGACCGCCCGATGAATCTTTCGACCTGGGTCATGGCTGATGGCAGGGCGTACGCTGTGCAGAAGATACCACCACCCACATCGACAGAGGGCATGGATCCCGCGGAGCTCAAGAGGCTGTTCCGTGGCCATTGCTTCCACATCCCACAGAATCCTGGAGAGCGTGCTGTTAAGGCAGTAGTCAACGCTAGATTCTCGTTAATTGCGGTGGGGTGTGCCGATGGTACGGTTAAAGTGTATTCTGTTAAAGACTATTCAGGGAACATCCCGTTATCTCACACACACTTGCCGCCTGTCTCTCCAACGACATCGGGACTGATGACTTGCTTGAGATACTCACCTGATGGATATTGCCTATTCGCTGGATTCCGAAAAGGATGGTCCATGTGGAGTGTATATGGCAAACAAAGTACACACAGCTTCAACAACAATTCCCAATTGTCCCACAGCAATGGTGATGATTGGCTAGAGGGTGTTGATGACGCCGCGTGGATCGGTGGCGGCGCTGAGATTTTGCTCACAAACCGTAAAAGTGCTATTATTTGGTCTTTAGAGATGGCTCGGAGCACAATATCCGGCTGCTATATGTCGGCCAATATCTTCCGGACGGTGCTTCAAATGTCGAATAGTCTGTCTGTGTACCGGGGCTACGATTTGCCAGACTTGGCATTGATTTCATCAGAACCCTATTTGTGGCACACGACAAAGATACCTGCTGTGTATCTCCTTCAACAATGGCCCATAAAAAGCACTGCCATCTCGCCAGACGGCCGCTATGTTGCTGTTGCTGGACGCCGTGGGCTGGCCCATTACAGCGTGAGCAGCGGCCGCTGGAAGACGTTTGCTAATCCAACTGAAGAATGCGAGTTTACGGTCCGGGGAGGAATGTGCTGGTATCAAAACGTGTTGGTAGCTGCCGTGGAAAGCGATCAATCGCAAGAATTGAGACTGTATCCCCGAGACAGTGCACTTGCTAGCTCGAATGTGCTCTTTACTATGGCAATACATTCACCAGTGGTCTTAGTGACATTATCAGACGACGATTCGCTGTTGGTTTACACCTACGACAACATTCTCTACCACTTTTTAATTGTCCCGTCTAGCGGTAAAGTCAGCCTTGTGCAGGTAGGACAAATTGCATTTCACGGCATCGTGCGGTCTCCAGCGCGAGTACGTGGCCTTGGCTGGATCCTTCCAGAAAGCCAGCTTTCCGACGGCGACCCATCACAGGACGTTTCTGTTGCAACCGTGATTTTCCTTGTCGATGGGAAGCTCGTCGCTTTGAAGCCAACAGTCGGAAGTGAGGGCCAACACAAGTACAATATGCGTGTACTGGCACAGAATGTGGAGTTTCACTGTAGCATGCGTGAAGAGTCATTTGCCGGCTTTTCGCGCGAGTTTGCCAGTGCCAGTGCTGGTAATAATGCCTTGTTACGGCGGTCACTGTGGGTATATGATGGGAATCACATGAACATGTGGCCTGATTTGTATGAAGTGCTGGAGGCAGTGACGGGTAATGAAACAAAGGGTATTCCGGATCCGGTAGCGCTTCCCGTGGACTTTTATCCTCTTTCTGTCGTCGTGGGTAAAGCACTAGTTTTAGGTGTCGAATCGGAGCTTATTCAGAGACGAGACATTGGGTTCTCTACGTTCCGCTCTACCATTCGCGTGGGTATTTCATACATGGTGTCTATTTTGATACTTGCTAACCAATGTATTTGCTTTTCTTTAGACGCATCTTTTCCTGCCTGACACGCTACGTCATTATCTCACCCAAGGCCGGGCTCTAGAAGCGCTACAACTTTCGCGACAGTACGAGAAGCTTACTTACTTTTCTCACGCACTCGAAGTTCTCCTCCATCAGGTTCTAGACGATGAAGTCGACTCGTCACCCAAGCCCGAGGAGGCCATTCTACCGCGTGTGCTCTCCCTCTGTTCCTCATTCAAAGACTATCTTGACATTGTGCTCCAATGTACGCGCAAGACTGAAGTACGGCAGTGGCGTACTCTATTCGACTACCTTCCTCCTGTGCAGGAACTGTTTGAAGAATCGCTCCAGCGCGGATCTGTCAAAACAGCAGGCGGCTACCTGATTATCCTTCACACCCTAGATGAGCTAGAGTCCGTCTTGGAGCAGTCTGTACGTGTCCTCTCCCGTGCGATGCACGAAAAAGACTGGGAGCTATGCAAAGAGCTAGCGCGTTTCCTTGCTGCTCTCGATGAATCTGGCTCGACGTTGCGAGAGGCGATGGAATTGGTCAATGCACCTGTTGCCCCCAACAACTTCCAGGGTGATGACACTGGCATTCTGGGTAGACTAGAGCTCCTGGTTCCTGCCCCAAGAACAATCAGCTCTTTTTCCAACTCTAACGGAGACAAATCGGTAGAGTCAAGCCTAGGTTCGCTTCACGAAACTCCAAGCCTGAACTCTATGACCGAACAGGCTGATGTTGCACAAAAGGGTTAGGAGCATCTAAGCGCTAAAATCATCAGGGTTAGTAAATAACTTGAAGGTGGAAATCTTGAAAATACTGCCGGTTATGTGTGGCTAAAATGAGCTATTAAAGTGTATGGCAATGTGTGTGTTGTGGTAAGTATTTCTGAGTGAGTACAATATGTTGTACGTACTCATGTGACAATACGACATCGTAGGTTCTTAGCACTTCCATTATGTGCTGATAACGATAAGGCCTGGTCACAAGGCTGAAGTGGGTCTTCTGGCGAAGTTGAGCCTTGTCGAACTCTTTTGGCCTCTGTGCTCACAAAAATGAACCCCACTAGAGCCGGTGGACGAACATCCATCGATCACCAAGTGACGACCAGCCAAAGAATCAACAGCCTTTTTATTCCATCGAATTGATTGTCCCAATAACATCGCGACCTTCTGATCTACGTGTGAATCTCCCTTTTTTCATTTTTTTTTTTCTTTTCCAATCGCTACTTTTTTTTCCTTCTATCATTAGGCTGTTCACTTTGTTGCATCTTCTGCTTGACTAGACCCTGGGATCTCTTTGCTTCGCATTTTATCCTGTCCCCGATAAAACCTCTTTTCGGGAGTGATTGCTTGTGGCTTCTCATTGACCGTGAAGCTGCCTATTACTGAGTCTAGGCTTTTCTTGTGGCCGACCTCGGTTGTGAAAAAGAATAGGCTATTACTTCCGAGACCCCCTAGCCACGACACATACGCAACGTCGCCCTCGGGCCTTGAAGAATACGCACACCGACAACGCCCCTCTTCTATCCAAGTATCTCATTGTAAAGGCCTACCCGGGAACTTACATTCAAGATGATGGACGACTTTGGCAGCGACTCTGATAGCGAGTACACTAGCTACTGGCGTGACTGGGTGAGTACGGGTGTTAAGGCACGAGCGTATGAAAATACGAGTAAATGAACAGTCACATGTGCTGCGCTACTCTGTTATGAATGAAACAAGCCGCTAACTTTACGGCATTTTAGTTTATCTCCATGCGTGGCCACGAATACTTCTGCGAAGTCGACGAGGAGTACTTGACGGATCGCTTTAACCTGACTGGTCTCAACAGTGAGGTGCAATATTACCAATATGCCATGGATTTGATCACAGACATGTTCGAACTAGAGTGTGACGATGACATGCGGGATGCTATTGAAAAGTCGGCTCGCCAACTCTATGGGCTGGTGCATGCCCGATTTATTGTAACAACCCGTGGCTTGGGCAAGATGGTAAGTCTACTAAGGGAGGAACAGCGTATGGATAATGGAAAACCTTGCGATTGCTCCTAGAAAATGGCTTTCAAAGATATTAATGCTAACCACAACATACAGCTCGAGAAATATAAGAGATCCGACTTTGGCAAGTGCCCTCGTATCATGTGCGAAGGACAGCCTTTGTTGCCCATGGGCCTGGCCGACATTCCAGGACAAAAGTCGGTCAAGCTGTACTGTGCGCGGTGTGAAGACATTTACAACCCGAAGTCATCACGTCATGCCAGCTTAGACGGCGCCTTTTTCGGCACGTCCTTCCACAACATTTTCTTCCAGGTGTATCCGCCTCTGATGCCGATAAAGAGCACAGAACGCTACGTGCCCCGTGTTTATGGGTTCAAGGTGCACTCAGCAGCAGCGTTGATCCGGTGGCAGGAAGAGCAGAGGGATGAGCTGCGGCGGCGGCTGAAGGTGGCAGGCGTCGAGACGGGCTTTGATGAGGACGACGAGGACTGCGAGGAGGAAGAGGGGGATGAAGATGAGGAAGAGGACCGGATGGAGCTAGCCGAGATTCAAGGCCAGATTCCCGTCCCATCTAAAGCTTAGATTGTGAACAAGGGCAAAGCTAACTGTGGTTATAGATTTTGGCCTTGGCCGTTGGCCGCAGCATTGATATCAACAGTAACGGCGGCAACAGTATTGTGGTAGCTTTGTTGGGCTTGTTTACTCCCTATGTTATTCTAGCATTTATAGCGTGGTGCCAGCTTGGTGAATAATGACGGATGAATCTTGAGAACACAAAGGGCTGCTGGATGGGATTAGGGCGTAATGGAGTGTAGTGTCGTGCAATAGTGTAATACAGTGAAGGTAGCATAGGGGAGCAGGTCTTGACGTTGTTGTGGTGTTTAGTGGCAATAGCCCCACTCACCCCTTCTGTAAGACTTGGGATAGACCTTGTATCTGCCTGTTTCAGTTGCTTGCCAGCCCTCATATAGAAGTGCAGCTGTGCTGGTCAAGGATAGGGTCCTTGGTACCTGGATCAAGACACCTGGAGATTATTGCTTGCTTTATATTGCCTGCCACGGTCATTCTTTCCTTTATTTTGCGGCAATGTGGCTGGGCGAAACAAAGTTGAGGGTTGAGCATAGCACAGCCCATATGCAAGCCAACCATAACTAGCACTAAACATCGTGACGGGACGCAAGCGGGCAAAGCGTAGTGCAAGCGGTGCCTTTTTCGTTTTAGTTGGCTCCTAGTTGGTGGGAAGATGAAGAGGGGAGAAAATGACTGCCTAGATCAAGGGTATGATCCAACCCATTACAAGCCCCTTTGCGGCGACTTAGCCTCTAGTCAGGTACTTTATTGGTGAGAAGAGGAACGTTCGATTGTCTGTCTTCGTTGGGCTTTTTCTGACCTTGTTTTTGGTCTCCAAGAAAAACTTTCCATAGGTGGCCGTTTCCAGAATGAACAACTAGAGAGATTGTTCATAAAACGCCTTCCTGTTATCAACTCTTGAAGTTTGGTTTCTTACACTCCTCACACTCCATCACTTGTCTTCCTTTGCACCTCACAGGTTTCTAATTTGACAGACACCTTTGTTTTTGTTTCCTCCTGAGACAATCCTGCTCTTGCTCAGTCACATGAAAAGCGGCAACAGTCGCAAATATTGTCAAACAAAGAGCCCCTTGACGCAAACAGGGTTGCCCTGTCTGTCATCTTACGTAGGCAAACAGCAATCTCCAACACAAACACATGCTCAACACAAACGTCAATTGAGCCTCTTGTACATATTCAATACACTTTTACAGACACAAATATGGGAATCCGCGACGCTATCAAAAAGAAGAACGCTGTCGCGGTCTCCGACAGTAGTTATGCTGCGGCCATTTCGCGTGTCAACACTGGGGCCGAGTTCACCTTCATCCGCTCCGACACCTTTGGCCAGTCTGCCGAACACCCTCCGGGAACCCCTCTCACCACGTCGTCCAACGGCCTGTTGTCGCCTGTTTCTGCTGAGGGGGGGTCTTCCGGTGGTTTCCGCTCCCGTTCTCGCTCTAATTCGGCCGCCTCTGCTCGTCACAAGCTATCTCACAGACTACATCTCTCGCGCAACCATAGCACTAGTAATAACGTGCCGGCGAACTTGCCAGCTATTGAAACCAGCCAGCCCGATGCCGAGACGCAGTGGGAAAAACGCGCAACCATTCTGGCTATGGGTGGTAGCCAGCCTGGCTCGCCCAATACAACAACACCGTCTCCCATCCACGCAGCCAATCCGTTCCAGTGGCCTGCCCCGCAGAGTAACAAGGAGCTAGATAGCGACATTCAGAGGGCCATACGGCTACACGAGGAGGGCGACTTGACTAATTCCACACGCATCTTTGCTAAACTGGCGAATCCTGCCGGTGCAAACAATCCACTGAGTCAGGTGCTCTACGGGCTCGCTTTGCGTCACGGCTGGGGGTGTGCACCAGACCCAGAATTGGCGGTGAGCAATTTCGGACTGGCTGCTGCAAATGCTGCTGCGATTGAACAGCGCGCGTTGGAGGAGGGTAAGAAGCAAGGAGGACCCGCTAAGGGCGAGTTGGTTCTAGCCATCTATGAACTGGCAAACTGCTTCCGCAATGGCTGGGGTGTAGGCCAAGACCCTGTGGCCGCAAAACAGGTGAGCTTTTGTGCTGGAAGGCGTGTTGAAGGATAGCTGGGACGTTGGCCCATGAGGCTGATGGGGCATGAGGTTTGGCGGCAATATCCAGAGTCTCGCTAACTTGTGGTCGGGCATCAAGTACTTTGAGACTGCTGCAAATCTAGGTGATACCGGTAAGTACTCTTTCCTTTCGACTGTGTATCTCACATGAGGCTGTGCATTCAAGCTAATGTTTGGGCTGTGTAGACGCCATGAATGAGGTTGCTTTTTGCTATCTAGAGGGTTTTGGTTGCCGTAAGGACAAGGTACGTCTTTTTTTCTCCTTTTTTTTTCTCTCATTTTTCCTCTTAGGCTGTGAAAAACTGCAGTTACCCCCGATTCCTGTGCCGTTCATTCCTTCGAATTCGTTCCGTCTCCTCCATCTTAATACCCGGCCTAAGCGGATAATAAATGTCCATACTTGGGTAGTTACCCTAATGTCGTCACCTGCCATATATATTTACAACCTCTTTAAATCCATACCGGCCTTATTTTTAAGGGCGCTAAAGTTGGGCATCAAGAACATTTGACATTAAAGCCCCCTCCTGCCTTTTTAATTGTTTAACCAAGGCTCCAATACGCCTCCTACAATACGCACCTGATATTGCTTGCCAATATAGACTGCTCGTGCTGGCGTAGCCTGATCTGCTGGCTTGATGCCTTGGCGGTTGGTTCCGGTAGGCTTCCGGGACCCGGGCAAGGCTCCGCGATAAGTCGCAGTGCGTAACCGGGGCCATGTTGTCTATACTATACGGGCAAAAATTCCACGTAATGCTACTTCGTGTGCAACTCAAATGAGGCTTACACGGGACATGCCATGGTTAATGGATGGAGAACCGCAGCACGCCCCCTACTTGTTTGCTACGTTGGGCCTTATGCAGAGAACTCGCTACCACTGACTGGCATCTTCCATCATGAAATACTTTGGCTGACTTAGTTTCCCGAATCTGTTTAGCTTGCCGCAGCAAAGTACTATCGTTTGGCCGAAAAGGCTGGAAACAAGACATTAGGAAACTCATGGTACGTCATATCTCTTCACACCTTTGCCCAAGCCTTTGCAAGCATTAAGGGGGGGGGGGGGGGGGGGGGGGGGGGGAGAGGGGGGGGGGGGGGGGGGGGGGGGGTAAGGAGAATAGGGAGAAGCACGGGTATCGATAGAAACAGAGGCAGATACATATTCGAGCGCCTTAGCTGATACTGTATGCGAGAAAGAAGCATAAACAGGCAACAAAGAAGAGGCTAAATTTCCCGATCAAGCTCTTTGCGTCAATAGTCATAGCAGGAAAACGAGATGAACAGGGACATCTTGCTGATAGCTTAGACAACCAAAGGGAGGGGTGACCTGTTTCATGGGGGTTTTGCTGCTGCTGCTGCTGCTGCTTTTCCGCATCTCCCTCTGGAATCTGCCATCTGGAACGACTGATCCCTCTCCCTCCTTTGTGCCTTTAGCCCAACCCAACTAAGTCTAGACCTCTTTCCCTTTGCTGTGGTTCTCCGATTAGATCTTCTTTTTTTATTTTTTCTACACAGGGGAACCTAGGAGAGGAGGAGGGCCTGTCTCCTATTACCTGTCTTTTTTGTTCTCTCTTTTTGCTCTTCCTCGCCCCTCCTCATAATGAACCTCTCCCTCGGGCTTTCAGACTTCCCGACCGGATCCTTGAGATAGAACTGGGCTTGGCGGGAAGAATTGGATTCTAGATTGAACATGGCTTCAATCTAGTAGTAGCTAGCGCCCTCGAGTTTCCTTCGTGTTTCTTTGACCTTTTATTTTATCTTATTTTGTTTTGGTAATGACCTTCATTGTGGCTTTGGCAAGGACAGCAAGAAGGAGGGAGGAGGGAGAAGGAGTTTCGTCATGCTTGCTTATTCCTTGTTGATTTTATCGATTTGATCTCCTCGGCTCGGCCTCTCGTGCTTTCAAGCTGGAGCTTGGCTCCGGTTCAAATTGAGATCGTCCTGGTGCCAAGAGAGCTTGACAACGATTAGTTGGCTCTTGTGAGCAGCAAGGCCAAAGAAGACAGAAGAACAAGTGTTGTGATGGAGGTCGAAGCTTAACTGAAGCTGAAGCTAAAGCTGAAGCTACTGGAGGGTGCCAGGCATTAGCACAGATCAAAACCAAGGACCAGCGGAGAGGCAGGCGATACCCGGAAGAAGGGGGAAAGAGAGCCTAAGACGCTTTCGTCCATACATCCCTATGGCAGCAGCAATGCTTCCTCTTCGTCACACGATCTTGCCTGCAGGAGAGACGACCACTAGGGTTATGATGTGCACGAACACCGCAGCATCTAGGGTTAACAAACCGGCCCCCTTTTCCTTCTTCAACATGATGTGCATGCATTTATTGCCTATTGTTCATGTAGCCCTTCCTTCCTCCCTCAACTTGGCACTGCACTTGCTAGTAATCTTGATGTGACATTTTCCCCCGCGGATCACACACGCAGGCCAGATAGCGGTTTGTGATTCTCAGCCGGCTTAGGAAGCGACCGGTTTGATGAGCAGTTTTATGTACACTTGTTGTGCCTGGTTAGTGCGAGCAAGAGGCACTTGGGGAGAAGGAGTTGGGAAAGAAGATGCTTTGTCTTGCTCCCTCTTGTGTTTCTCTTTTGTTCCCCTCCCAAGGAACTGGCTCCAGGGCCAATCGACAAACCTGTCCAAGACAAAAACAAGCGAGCGAGTCCGAAGGCTTGATGGGTTGTTGGCTGGGGCTGCTCCCTATTTCATTTCACATGTTCTTTTCTTCCTTTTCCCTTCTTCTTTCCCTTGCCCTTTGCTCACTAGGCCCTAGTTCTAGACTTCTGTCCAGAAGACCAGGAAAAGAGGGGCCAGCCAGGCGAAGACAAGCTTGCCCGCCTCTGCGGGCCAAGGAGGCTTTTATTTAGCTGGCCATTTTTCATCCTAGTTGTTGCTACGCAGTTCGCATATTACTGATCCTTTTACTTGATGCACATGTGAATCTCGGCTTAGCTGAACACCGCTATGTGGTGGAGATAAGAAAACGAAATAAGATGACAAGAGCCAAGGAATGGAAGACTTGATTGAGAATGACAAGAAGGGGCTAGTGGCTGAGCCAAGTGAAGATAAGTGAAATTGACTCTAGATCTAACTTCGTTTGGGCTGAGACTGAGACTTGAAGAGTCGATGCTCGAAATCTCAGAAGCTGTCGTTCGTTCAGGTGTTGGTGTTTACCTACAATCTGTAACGAGCCCTAGGGCATGGCCTGCCCCCTCTTTTCTCATCTTGCCTTTTTCTCTCTATTTTTCCTATTTTTTCCTTTTTGTTCTTCTTTTGCGTCTACATCTTTGGGGTTGTATTGTATCATTACCCATAATTACAAAATTACTCCCCCGTAAAATATTGCTACTAGCTCATTGTGTCCAGGGACAAAGGCAAGAGAAGGACAGGCACAGCTCAGCTTAACCTCAGAGGCTTGAGGGTCTATCCCTCCACTCTCTCAACCTGTGCAATTTAGTGTGCTGACGATTTAGATTCCGATGCCGATTTCTGTCGATGTTATGAGATCCAAGAGAAGCACAACACAGCATGGGACAATAGGAGGCGATGGTGGAGGAGATGGAGGAAGGAAGACTTGCCCTCCGCCATTTTCTTCTCTCGCTCGAAAACTTGCAACGTGCTCAAAGATGCATATGCATATTGATCATCATGCGCCGCTCCCAGCCCCTCGTACTTATTCACACCCTATTGATGAGGAATATACTCGTCCGAGTTTCTATCTTCTCTATAGTCTGGCCTATAACAGAGACAGCCCTAAACAAGGCCTGCCAAGAAAAGCTGATGGCTTGGTGAGGGGGGGGTGGGGGGGAAACAGCGGCAGCAGACGTTTAGTGACAAAGGGCTATCAAACAACGGTGGACCTCAACCTACATAACAAAAGTCACATACAGCTACGACCTTCACAGGTTATGTTTCGAAAATGACAGGGGATATAGGCAGCAAAACTCCCAACTAGATAGCAACATGGCTCGTGCCACAGGCTCTATCAGGTTAAGCTCGGGCTTTGGCGGGTGGACCACTCAGGTCCAGAGCAGAGAGCAGAGGGAGAAGGAATAAATTACTAGAACAGGATTATTTCATGACGAAGCCATCAAATTTCAAGGCGACCAGGAGAAAGAGAAGCAGCCGGAAAATGATGAAAGAAATAAGAAAAAGCCTCTCAGACCAAAGAGGGGTGACGTAAGACTGGAGATTGCTTGACCAAATAGAAAGGAGAAAAAGAAAGAAGGTAAGGAGCCCCCCATCTCGAGTCTTGCACCTGCTTAGGCTAATACATTGATCGTCATTCTCTATTCCCCCCTCCGTCCTCATCCCCATTATCATTCCCCTTGCTCTTCCTCCAAAGGCGATCAAGATCCCATCAACAGGCTGACACAAAGCGGTTGCTGCTACAGAATGCCATCTCGTCTTGGTGCTTTCTTAGCTTAGCCTTTCAACCTTGACACTATTGGCAGTCGAGCCGGGGGCTCTCGCTCTCTTTAAATTGAGGACCAGGAGACGAAACACTGCGGCGGCAACAGGAGAGACGGCCTACATAGACTTACCCCCTCTTGTCGCCTCTCCTCCCTTGGCCCCTCGAAACGAAGAAAAAGTAAAAGAAGAAAAAGGAAAAAAGAAAAGAAAAAAAAAAGAGTCCAAGACACCTACCTACCTGACTGGTCCTAGCTTGCAAAAGAAAAAGGCACTAAAGCTACGAAACGAGGCAAAGCCCGACAGGACAAGGTTTCATTCAAAGAAGACAGAAAGAGCGCTCACTGAGCCGTGGAAGCATGGGAGAGAGAAGACACCACCCAGACTTGAGGACGGCTAGGAAATCGAAAGCGCGAAGTGACGACCCTAGGAGAAAAAAAGGAAATCACCCGAGTACAGGGTTAAATTACACGAAGGAACCCTAATTCTGCCAGATGCTACGCCCAAGCGAAAGCGGAAAGCTTGCTGTTTTTAGACTAGCGCACCTACCTCATGAAGGAGGGGTTTTTGTGTGACCCGAGATCGAGATCCGGACTTAGCCCTGGTTTTCTTTTTCACTTCGTTCTTTCCTTTTTTCTTCGAGTCCGGCAGAAAAAAAAAAGTGCGGAAGGCAAGAGCTAAAAACGGGGACAGACAGAGGAGGAAACTACCAACAGGAGGACTAAAGCCTGTCTTTATCTCAACACCTTCAATCTTCGCCTCTTCTCTCTTCTCTCTTCTCTCTTCCCCAAAAGGCCTGATCCGAGCCGTCTTCGAATGGTTGACCTTTCAACCCGCCATACCCGGAGGAGCTTCAGCGGGTCCCCAAACACGATCAGCCAATCAGGCGCCCTGAGCCTCCCATAGTCAGCGGTTCTTTGGGCTGTAATACTATGATATCACTATGACTTGATGTGTGGGCTTATGAGCTTATGTTAATGCTGTATCTTGTGTGAGAGAATGGGCCATCACCGCTTGTCGGGGCAGCTTTAAGCGGCTGGGCTCTGTTTCCCTATGCGTCTGTCCAGAGCCACAAAAAGGGCATGTGTCTGGCTATTCTCTGCGTTGCGAGCCAACAGCAAGCATGAGGGACTGGGCCATCCATCGGTAGGCAGCAGGAGGGCAATAGAAAATAGCAAAAGAATGAAAAAAAATGTCTTTTTGAGACTGTCAACGTGATTGGTAAGTGTCTCAATGGGCGGTCAACAAATTGCAGTCCTGACGCCCGACCCGGCCCTGTCGCCTTTCCTACCTTCTTATCTTCATAGATCAATAGAACAGAGCTCAAACATGCCATGTATGCACATCTGCATGGAGGTTTATGGGCAGGGAGGGTAAGCAGGGCATATGGGGGACATCAATAAATGTTTGAATGTAACTATCAAAGTACGCCACTTGCAGATATAATGTCATGGGAGCCAAGTACGATACAAGCTGGCCGGGTTGTTGAATGGCGGGCGAAAAAAAGGAGGCCAGAGTGCGGGAAGGAGAGCATGTCTGATGACAATAGAAAGGAACAGCCAAAGCCTGACCAACCCAGCACAGTACCTGGGACTTACGTATACTTTGCGGCCCTTTGTTACCTAATCTGCCCTACGGGAAGCCTCGCATCGTCTCGTCCCTGAATTTCCTTTTTCCGTCCACCCTCCTGCCCCATCACATCCTTTACATTGTCTAGCTCAGCACCCAGCCCAATGTAATGGTCTAATTTGATTCGGTGGCTGTAACCCATGCTCTACTTCTGTAATAATGTTTCGCTGGCACATATACAAGTAAGTAAATGCGTCCTATTGCAATTGAATCTAGGTTCCTGTTTAGGGGGGCGTGATGTCACATGAAGTCAGAGATCTCTCTTCTCCGCTCTTTGGCGGAGAGCGCTGTCAGTTCGCTGTCTTTTCCTATCCTTTATCTCGGGCCCTTAACTTCTGACCACCCACCCGGTATCAACCTGTATAGATGGGAGTATTTGCTTTGGGACTGCCCTTTGCTTTCACATGTATTGAGAATTCACGACGGCCAGTCATCTTGCAAATGAATGGGCGTTTGTTACGTGTTGTGAACCGATGCGAAATGCAGACAGCAGCCTATGCCGGTAAATTCCCACCCTCTAGGGCAGCCTTCTAGCACCCTATAGCACCTCCCACTACCCTCCACTACCCTCAAATGACGTCCACTGACCAACCCAATAGGTCCCGCTAAAACCTTCTACCCTGATGATAGTTGGTCACATGGTTGTCTTTGGGAACCCATGGGACAAATGGCGGCCAAACGCAAAGGCGGAATAGCAACAGGCTGGATGGCAGACAGAGGCTTGTTTAGGGCTGGGCCTAGAAGGCGTGTTAATTAGCCATAGGGGTGTGGTCGATTGAAGTGGCGAGGAAGAAGACGAGGACCGATAGGCCAGAATACGAGGGTCGTAGGTGATGGTGGCGACTCATCGGCTCGTAGTGGTGGGAACAAAACATGTAAGTCTCTGTGACTATGGCATAAAAGAACAAGGCTGCGCTGCAAGAAACAAGGTCTATGTGATTGGATTTAGGTCATTGGTCACCCCTCCTGCCCCCTTACCACTATCGAGAAGACTCGCCTAACAGCAAGGACTTGCCATTTCCGAAGGGTAGGCCGCAATTTGACGGGCTGGTCACACTTACTTACGTTGTATGTTGGTGGTGTCGCGTATCTCATCTTAGCGCCCAATTAGACCTTGTGGAATACGTCCGAGGAAAAGCTAGCAGGCCGACCGGCCTACTAGAGTTTCCATGTATGCATACATGAATGGCTTTGGTTGGCTATTTCTTCGTTCACTTGAGGCTGGCTGTGGAGTAGAATCGGAAAACTTTGCCTCCGCGGATTGCGTGCGTGGAAAAGAACGACCGGCGTGTGCAAATATCAAGTAAGACAAAACACACCTCATTTATACGCACTTCCATTTCTATCAGCCAACGCACTGCCTGTGCCCAAGTATCCTTGCACACGAGTCTCTTTCAAGTGTGCATGCATGCATGGATCTTTGTGTGTTTGCATCGTTTCTAATTATATGTTCACCATGAGTAGTAGGATACACCTTGGCGAGGTGGCATGGGCTGCTCCCTCTCGTCGTCCTCAGCCTAGTGGCCACTTGGCGAGCAACAATTCATCCTGCTAATTGCTTTTTCCTGACTCCTCGTTCTCCTCGTCGCCATATTCAGTTACTACCCACAGGCAAAACTCCTCCCACTTGACCCTCCACTCCTTTAGGCGCCTTGATTTTTCGCCCTTGCCGAGGCTGGCCTCCTTGATGTCGACCATCCATTCCTCGTTGTTTTGATCCTCAAATACAGACCAGCGCACACTGTTTTCTGCAAGAGAGCCCAAGCCTGCTAGCCCAAGATTGTCCCAGCCTTGGACGGCCTGCCAGAAATCGTGTGACATTCCTGCGTGCTCCTGGCCAAGCATGGCTGGGTCGTCATTGCATAGCGAACAGGCAATGCCTTGGGCAAGGAGCGCTGGCAATGGATGTGACATGATGCTGCTACAAAGCCGTAGGACTTCGTTGCTAATAGGACAAGATTCTATGAGAATACGCTTGTCACGGACCATTTGTGTGAGGAGAGGATGCTTGTAGAGGGAAAACCCATGGCCAATGCGCCGTGTGCCGAGAAGAATGGCGTCAAAGATGTTTTTGTCTGTGTCATTTCCATCCCCGAGAGTTTCCCCAGCATGGAAGAAGAAGGGGATTTCGAGGCCTTCCAAGGCGCACTGCTTGCGGAACCAAAAGAGCTCTGGGAGCAAATCTTTGAGGGTTCGTCCGCGGTCCTCGGGGCCTACAAGGTCAAAGCCAGCGATCAGGTGGGGAAAGGCAAGTTTCTGTATGATACATTGCTCCATTGCATGTGTGATGCTGCGGGAATCAAAGCTACGCACTGTCGTCGAGATGAGACGAATACCCCAAAATGACGGGTTCGCTGCCTTGAATTTGGCTACTTCCTCATCGATAGTTTGCAGAAAACAAGTGTGATCGGTTTCTGGCGTCTCGCTCTTGTCTCGGTAATATTGGCGTGGCCATACGTATCTACAGGATCAAGAAGACTATTGTGTTAGTATAGTGTGAGTACGACCCGTAACAGATGCGATAGCTGCGTTGCTGCTGATGCTGCAATAAAACATATTTTTCTCGCGTATTACCCGTACCTAAACTCGGCCCAGCTTACCCCATCTTCATGAAGCTGGGATAGCAGCTTTTGCATAAAGATCCGCGTCATTGGCTCGTAGTGCAGTATCTGACCGGCCACCATGAAGCAATTAGCAAACTTGGTCCAGATATGGTCAACACCACGGAATTGCTCCTCCGAGTCTGTAGTTGAAATTGTGCATCTGGTCTTGAGCCACCGCGTGAAGCCATCGCGGCCGCCGTGTGGATAGCTATCGGCGGCTTGGACAAGGGGCACAAACTGGTTTGGCGTGTACTCGGAGCCCCATATTTCTGGGCCGCTCAGGTCCGATGTTTTGCGCCAGCGGAAATGAAGCGCGGCGTTTTCACGGCTACTTGCGCTGTTGAGCCCCGGCTGGTCGGTGGCCATATGCATCCCGGGAAGTCCCAGCAAGGCCTCAAAAAGATAGTCGAAGTCGACGGTGGCATCCAAATGCGCATGTAGAAGGGCGCCTTTGGGCAGGCGGCGGATAATGTTCCAGAGCTTCGTCTCTTCCATGCGGGCTTTGGCATGGGTGAACATCATGCCAGGATAGTATGGCAGCCGCTCGGACTGGGCTAGGGCATCTTCTTTAGCTGGTGTCCAGATCGTGGCCTGTTCAGCTGCACGAATACGATCAACAATGGCACAGGCTTTGAGGCCGATAGGAGACAGGGCAGCACGGAAGGCAGCATCTATTCTTGGGATTAGCGATCGTCTGGCTAGAGTGGGGACGATAGCCCGCATGACAAGGGACTGTCTTGTTCACTGTTTTGCTGTCCATCTATTTCTTACCGCTTCGTTGCTTTTGCTCTTGTTGGATGAGGGCTTCGCGGCCTTTGAGGTACTGAACCATGAAGGGATCTTCAGTACGGGGGAGCTCGTCCTTTATTTCGGACCATTCATCATCTGTGTAGGGGGTCACCATGGCGAAGAGAGGCACGGGCACGGAATGTGGGCTATGGAGGGGATGGGCAGACAATGGCGGGATAAAGAAGCAGGTAAGGCTGAAGTCAGGTCTATTACCGAGGCTGAGAGACAGCCTGATTGGAAAGAGAGCTTTGAAGAAAAGGGAAGGGGGCACGAGGCTGCGAGAAGTTAAGAAATAGAGCGAAGCAAGGCAAGGAAAGAGGCTAGATAGGGAAGGCTATGTTCCCGAGGGGTCTTTGGGACTCAGTAAATGATGTTGCCGAGGTTTGATGGCCTAGCGAGACTGAGCCTCGCGAATGAATGATCTAATGATTTAATAGGGCGACCTTTGGAGGCGAAAGGCAAAAAGATGCATACAGAAAGTGACAGGTAAAGGGTAGTAGGAAGAATGCAGTGAAAAATAAAACCTGAAAAAAAGGGAAAATAGAGCAACAGGATTAGACTTGAGCATAAACCACACAAAACTGCATGCTCGGCTCTTCGTGGATTTATACGATCGCCATAATCGATGCTCTGGCAAAGCTCCTCTGAAGACACCCCGATAAGTCCGCGAGAGCGCAGACTACCGCCGATAGCGACGGAATTTTGGGAATGTCAGAGAATATTCCCCGGTCATAGGGGGCAAAGCGCTATAGCCCCGATTCGTCTAGGTTGCTGTTGGGGAGGACGAGATAGGGTTGTCCTGTTGCTGTTAGTGAGTTCTTAGTTATTACGGTTCATTGTTCGTCTGTTCGCTTGTTCTTTAGGGGACTGTTAGCTTTTTGTCTAGGCTAAATCAACTTTATTAGGCCTTTTGAAAGCAGTAGCGAAGCTAGGCCAAGAATAGAGGACAGGAAGGAACGAGTCGAGTCGTAGCTCACTGGCCCTCTACAGCTGCAGCTCCTCTCGCTTCCGGAGTTCCTCTTTCTCCAGCTAGCAGCGGATCGTCCAACGTAAGCGAGCCTTCCGTCTCTCTTCCCTCAAGAGCCACAGAGGCTACTCCTAGGCCAATAGCTGATGCAGCAGCCACCAGCATTCCGCTAATGAACCACCACGCCGCACTATCCATCTTCCACCCTGGCACCTTGAACATGCTGGCATTTACCAGTAGATATTCCACCATGGAGACGCTCCAGAGCTGCAGCGACGCGGCTATAATCAGGCCTGGGACGAGTATTTTCCATCCAACCTCGCGGCGCTTCGGCGGGCCCACAGCCACAATCAGCGCACACACCACCATGACCAGCAAAACTATCTCGGCTAGGTAAGCGATGAACCCCAGAGTGCGCCACGCGGTACAGAAGCCTTCTCTATCTCCCTCGCACACTGTCGGGTTTGGGAAGGGCTGGCACGGTTCGGCTTGGTTGTTGGAGCAACTGCGGTACAGGCCGACGGAGAGGTGGAGTCGCTCGCCGGCCGCTGTCGTAACGCTGTAGGAGGCCCAGTTGGGGGAGACTATGGCGATTAAAACCATGCCTGTCGCTGTCATGGGGGGAAGGAGATGAGGGGAGAAAGGATGTTAGCGTTAGTTTGTGGAGGGGAGGCTAGGCTGGAGGCGTTGCTGTGAAGGGCATGAGCATGACGTACCCGCCAAGACCACAGCAAAAGCGATCTTGTAAACAAGTTGAAGCGTTACCATGGTGGAGGCTGACGAGCCTTACGGCGATGGTAGGAAATAGAGGTTGGGAGGTTGTAACGATGATCGTGAGGCGAGGGTCGAGGGTTTTGTTTAATTGTGCTTTTTACGCATGAACAGTGGTAACTGAGCTATTTGAGCACACGTCTTGCTCGTGTCCGTTTGGTTTGCAAGCGTAAACGACGGCAATTTTCTTATGGTGGGGTTGGAGTTTGTTGAGGGCTGGGAAAGCTTTGTATATCTTGGTGCTTGTGTTTAGCCGTCCTGGGGAGGCTGACATCATAATTGTCTCGCATCAACGGCTGCTAACGCTTTTGCTAGTAAATATGCCTGTGGGCTGTTAGGCTGTTGGTGTGAGCCTGTCATATGACTGTTGCGCCCCAATAACCCTAATCAGGACCACAGCATCTCCAGGGTTTGTGGCTTGAAAACTCGGGAAAGGCAGCAGGTTTGCCGGTATTCTGCCGGAATTCTAACAGCATTCTGCCGACAGTCGTGATAATTGTACCAGCTAAAAGTTTGCTGCCAGACTGCTCATCACATGTGGTCGCATGGATTTGGTGTAGCATTTTTCACGCATACCCTGGGATTTTCATGGTCTCTGCCTTTTTCGTAGGCCCACGCGGTCCTGTTGGCGCTGCTGACTTTAGCATGCTATCATATCTGTACTGTGCCGTGTCCTGCAGGATAGCACGTACAGCACATAGTAACAAGTCTTATCGCCGCGCTCTGACCGACAACCAAATGTTGGTTAGAGCCGAAAAATTCATCCCAAATCCCAGCCTGCTGGTATTTCTGCTGCGAGATCTTGGACCAGGAGAGGAGCGGCAGTTGATTGGGTGCCGCCTAGAAGTCTAATGTGACGTTTCCTGTCTGAGGCTCATCGTTCATGGCTGTTCTCTCCTCTCGACGCAGACCTTGGCACATACATGGGACTATGCCAACTGGGTTTTCTCCCTGTCTTGACTTGCCCTTCCACGGCGCATCGTGAGACTTGCATTGTATGGTGCAAAATACAGGCATGCCTTGCCTAGTACACCTGCATGTATGATGCTATAGTGATCTGCAGGCCGCACCGCACAAGCTCCCTAACACCGCTCTTACAGCTGCTCCGCATAGGATTGGACTGGACAAGGAAGTTTTGATTAAAACGAAAAGAGGGGGAGACCCGAAAAACAGGGCCTCCTAATATGCCACTGACAACCAACGCGGCCTAACCTGTGGTAGCGTTGGGATTGAAGAATATTTGACACTTTGGTTTCTTTTTTTACCTTGGGGGCCGTTTTCTTTTTCCCGAGAATCTGGGCAGAGACAAGCTTTCTCTCCAGAAACATACTAAAGTCCATTTTTGGCTTTACTTTTTCTGGCTGTCCTAAACTTGAATTTCTCCAAGTGATTAGCTTACTGGCAAACAGGTGAGTGGGATACCAAGTTCGAGCTGATCTTACATAATACTATGGCGCGGGAAGCCGGTTGACGACAAATATGTATGGATATGCACAAAATATGCACTGACAAATAGCCCGGGCTTTCTGTTGTTCAGTCTTGTCGTCGAAAGGAAACCTAGGTCCCCTCGATTCTTGTTGGGGCTTTTGAACTTCTTGCTTGTCTGCACGGGGTGTCGTATCTCCCGCAATTTCGTCTGTCTCGGCCTCCAAGCAAATTGACAGATGAGCAGAAACACGGTCAGACTGACAGAATCTGTTATTATACTACCGTTTGCCATTAGCAGTCTCTTTTTAATGATGCCGCGATTTGTGCGCCTCCCTCGACGCAATAGACCGCCGGGCCAGTCTTCTAGGACAAGTAGCACAGGCCCTAGCACCAGCAGTACACCGCCTGAAAACACAAACCTTCGTGAGGAGACTGAAAACTGTCGCACGTTCGACTTTACCTTTGACTCAGAGCCAGTATGGGGCACTAGCAAGGG
Source organism: Ceratocystis ficicola (assembly GCA_038407015.1). Taxonomy (NCBI): domain Eukaryota; kingdom Fungi; phylum Ascomycota; class Sordariomycetes; order Microascales; family Ceratocystidaceae; genus Ceratocystis; species Ceratocystis ficicola. The sequence continues at coordinate 54,708 of JAZBQP010000084.1, read as the reverse complement.
GCTTCGGATACTTCCATCCAGCGGGAATTTCCTCAAGCTTGACAGCATGGATGGACCACCGGTACACACCCCTCCACCACTAGGCATCTTGTAAGACGGAAGCTGAAGCGAGCTATGTACCTACTAACCTCTTTTCTTGTCTTGCGCATGGTAGATTCAACCATACTCTGATATCGCGTGAGCACTCATCCGCTGGCTTCTTGGCTTGGTGATCAAGACACTAACATCATGTCGATGGCTGGATAGAGATTCGAAATCCTTGACCGAAAGTACGCTCAATTTTCCCGAGGAGTTTGGCCGCACGTATACTGCTTTCCGGCCTGGATGTAGGTACTTTTCATTTTTTTTCTACAAATTCATTCTTGGCCCCCATGTCTCACCTCACCAGCCTACAGAGCTGTGTTGATAGCATGCGTAATATACTCACACGACAGCTGCAGCCTACCCGTACCCCAACGACTTGATGGAATCACAGCGTCTAAATGAGCAATACCACATCCTAAACAAGGTGTCTGGGCGGCTCCATTTTGCGCCCTGGAGCCAGAAGAACCCGCCTATGAATGTGATGGATATTGCAACAGGTACAGGCTTGTGGGCTATGGACATTGCCGACTTGTATCCAGAAGCCCAAGTGCAGGGAAACGACTTGTCACCTATACAGTCACAGCATGTGCCACCTAATCTGCACTTTTTTGTCGAAGATGCGTAAGTTTCGGATATGGCACCTACACAGAACGACGCCACGCCGTACAGAAGCTTGGCTTGACGCAGAAAATGAAAGAAGTCATCCATCATAGATTGCTAACATGAGACGGAGTCTCCCCTCTCCCCTCCCCCTCGCCTCTTAGAGAAGAAGAATGGCAGTTCACCACCCCTTTTGACTATATCCACACACGGTGCTGCCTGGGGGCGTTCCAAGACTTCAAGAAAAACATCATCTGCCAAGCGTTTGAGAACTTGTGCCCTGGCGGGTGGCTTGAAAGCCAAGAACTCCAACACCGGGCTTTCTGCGATGACGGCACGCTTTCTCCGGATTCGCCATTGCTCGTGTGGGCCCGCGAGCTCCAAGAGGCTAGCGAGGCGATAAATCGCCAGATAGTTATTGCGCCGAATCTACGTCAATGGTACGAAGAGGCCGGTTTTGTCGATGTGCAGGAGATTGTGTACGAAGTCCCGCTCAATCCCTGGCCACAAGACGCCCAATACAAGGAAATTGGTCGGAGATGGGAGCGCATATTACTTGACGGCATGAGCGGGTTTTCCCTGGCGCTATTCAATCGCTACTTTGGACGTAGCAGAGAGGAGATTGAGGCACAGCTTGTACCAGTGCGTAGAGATATCAGCAATCCAAATATCCACGCATACCAAAAGTACCACATGGTCATTGGGCGCAAGCCGTTCGAGGGCGAGACTTCCATGTCTGTGGAACAAAGATCAATGATGGAGGAAAGGTAGATGGGGCCGATGTGACAACGGGAAGCGGGGGGTTTAAACTAATATAGTGTTGCGCGGCCTGGTTATTGCGTCTTGGTTTCGACACGGCGGTGTTTTTGTTGCCTTTCTTTTAAAATTAGCGTATTGGAATTGATGCTGGCCTTACTAGAGAGCACACTTTTGCCTCTATTTTTTGCTTTCACGAGAATCAACACTAGGTCAAGGAATTGGCGCAATGCCGAGTGTTAGAGCCCACGAGCCTGTAGAAGAACACCGTGAACGTGGTGTGGAAAAAGCGTGGCTTGAGACGAGCCACGCTGTTCGAGTAATCTAGCACGGCATTCTCACTAGCTGGTGTTGCAATAAAATGGAAAGCTCGGAAGCAAAGAAGCGTAGCCACTTCAACAACCGAGGCCGAGGATGTCGGATTTACTCCGTGCGCTAAGGAAGGAATCTGGATGCGCAGAATGATACCGTGGTGCCTCAAAAGGCTGCAAGTCAATGAAAAAAGGATTCAAATCGCTCGAACCATTACGCTACGAGAAAGTATCCTGACACATAGAGACAATCAAGCTGCTATAAAGATTGCGAACAACTTAGGAGCCAGCGGTAAGGCTAAACACATCGACACATGGTATCAAGTGAACTTGAATACGTCGCAACAGAAAACATGCTGACAGACGGACTCACGAAACTACCAAGTTTTGCCAGATCCAACAAATTCAGACCATACACATCTGTATACCCACCCTACAACAATAGTGTTGATTCTAGGGGGGTGTTGTGGAGAGTCTACCTATAGTCGGGATAACATTAGGTGCACTGATGTAAAATGCATTGTACACAACATACTTCACAAGCGAGTGCAACATTGTTCTCAGCCTTCAAGATAGGAATAGAAATAAACACGCAATAAAATAGTCTAAGCAATTAAATTTGACTGCCATCTTCTTCTATGGTTACCCCGATAACAGTTCGACATGTTCTTCTATTGTGAACGGCCTTGCCGCATCTTCCACAATCGCACTGACCTATCTCGACCACCACTTCTTGGTAATACAGCCTACATACATTGACGTCTCTTTGACCAATAGCTCATCTTGACTTATCTGCAGTCGCTGTCCTTCTATCTCGTAGCCGCGTTCTCTTTGCTCTGTGCCGCTGACCAAGGACCTCATTTGACTATCAAGGTCCCGGATCTCAGACCTCAGCAACTCCGCATCATGCACTATTGTCTTTGTTTTCTTTCTCGACGACTCCAGAGCCCCAAGAATAAATGTCGGAGAGTTACTTCGATGCCTTTTGGTTCGTCTCTCGAGGTGTCCAGACTGCGGGCTAGCTCTAAGGACTGCATTTGGCGTCCTTGGGGCCCGAGGGTGAGGTAGGCTAGCTTCCGTATTCGCAGGCGCTGGGGCTTGTCACTGCACACCAAGCTTCGATACAGCACTTTCCGAATCAAAAGGAACAAGCCCAGCTCCCCTTACCCCCCCGCGCCATTGATACTGCTTTCTGTCATAGTGGCTTGGTAGGCGGCGTGAAAGACTAGGAGGAACTCTATCGTCAAAATGTGGGGTAATAGAGCGTCTGGTAAATTCCTCAATCTCCCGACCATATGCATGTTTGAGCGGCCCAAAGCACCCAACATCAAGAGGCAGAAGTAGATGAGATGAACGAGCCGGCATACAAAGCGTTATGATCCTGTTTTGCTCACAACATGTCTCAAGGTAGATCAAGTGGCGACTTTCATGGCCATCAAGGATCGAAAGACGATGGCTACCGGTTGGTCGAGCCTTGGTATGCCGATCAAAGTGCTTGAGCCACTCAAGGCCTGTGTCATTGTCGGCCCAGCCATCATGGGTCATCGCAACCGCCCAATCTTCGGCATTATTCGCCTAAATGACAGTAGCCCACTCCCGGCTTCTAGGCTGCGCTAATTTAATCCTCCCACGTCTTTCTGTGCCGATGACAACCATTTCGCTTGCAACAACACCCATCATGAAGCCAGTCTCGTCAAAGTTGTAGATACCGGTGAGGGTGATGCCATATTTCGCGATTTTGTTCTCCACGAGCCTGAACCAATCACGAATAACGGCCAGATCTTCACATTTGGCCCTCGCATAGTCGTATTTGCGAGAAAACCGCATCTTAAGGTCTGAGTGTCGCTTGACGAAGTTTAAAGCCCAGGCGATGCGCCACTGTCAGCGAGCAGTCGATCAGCCATCTCTTCAACATTACGCTGGCACGGGGAAAACCCTCGGGAATCCAGATCAAGAACAAACTCGCCAATGACCTGCTCTTCTAAATTAGATAGCTTCCGTGATTTTAGGGTGGTGTCGCTTTGAGCAAGAATGCCCTTCTGTCGGCCGTATAGGGTCCACGGCAGTAGATGCTTGCAGCGTGCCAGAAACTTAATCTCAAGTCATTTTGAAGGGCTTGAAGAGCAAGAGGTTTGTAAGCCTCGTTGCTAGACTCGGACGTATCTTAGGAAGTTGAGGTGCTTTTGTTGTATCAGCTTGTAGGGTACATTAATCTTCACTACTGCACAGCAACTACTTCATTGCCCACCCTTTCGCACGTGACCTTGCATCTACCAAAAAAGTTAACCCTATTATGATTTACCATCTCTATAACCCTATCTTACACGGCAAGTTGCTGAGCTTGTCCCCTCACAACAACCTTTTCTAATCTTCCAAGTCTTCAATCAATGTTTCTTCGTGTTTCATTACAGTCCCGCCGGCGTTTTGCCTGCGGAGTTTTACTCTCATCCAGGCTAGACGGACTGCCTCGGTCTTCATGCGCAATACAAGTGTGCAAGCATCAGAAACTGCAGCCATCACTGTCGTTACTGACAACATGGCAGCATGTGCGTCTGTACCGCAGTCCAGGAGGCCCGCCGATGAATCCTAACCAGCGACCCGAGGATCCCCCGGAGGAAGAGAGGATGTCTCCGCAGCAACGACTTGAGATGCTGCATCGCTACCGGCTCTCTCAGGCTAGGCCGTTGTTTACGTATGAACGTGCCAAGTCCACGGCTAGGTCACCGGTAACATGGTCCTTTGTGGCGTGTTGTGTGGGTGCGGCAGTCATTTTTTATGCGCTCAATACACAGATAGTGCCTGTATCTGGACGGCGGCGGTTTAACTATTGTGGAGATGGCGGGGGCTCTGTGGTCGAGCAGCAGGTTAAGCGCATTGAATACGAGGTGGAACGCCAGGGCGGGTCGTTTTTGCCGGAATGGGATCCGCGGACGAAGATGGTTAAGAAGGTGATGCGGCAGCTGATTCCAGTGAGCGGAATGCCACAGGACACAGAGTGGGAAGTGCGCGTGATTCACGATCCGAGTGAGTAGCCTGGGCTATATATGCTGTGGATGACTATCAACGAAAGATAGTCTCAGCGCCCTCTTAACATCTCAACAAGTCTTTCTGCGAGCACTCCCCTCCCCCTCGCCGTTCATACTTCTCCCGCCGATATCTACTAACGCTGTTATATTGCCTGTCTTTAGATACGCTCAATGCTTTTGTCCTTCCGGGTGGCAAGGTGTATGTTTTTGACGGCATCTTTCGCGTTACACGCAATGAAGATGGCCTTGCCGCTGTTCTCGGCCACGAGATTGCACATAACCTTGCACAGCACTTTGGCGAACGCCAATCATCAGTCATGGGTACCAACCTTCTAATGTACTCGCTACTGGCAATGTCATATGTTGTGCCCCCATTGTTTTTTGCAGCGGCGTGGTTTTTGCCTGGCATGCTAGATGTGGTTTTCCAGATGCCCATGAGCAGAGTCCAGGAAAGCGAGGCAGATTACATTGGGTTGATGATCATGGCAGAGGCCTGCTATGATCCCCGAGAGGCCGTCGAATTTTGGAGACGCATGGACTATGTATCGAAGCGGAACAGCGAGAGAGATTTGCCCGAATGGGCCAGCACACATCCATCGGTGAGTCTTGCTTTGTGGGAAACGACACACGCACATAGAGTGCGATATACAGAAAGAAAACAGCGAGCCATACTAACACAGATAAATCCGGCGGCCGACACAGAACGAAAACCGCATCAAAAGCATTCTAGATTGGCTTCCTAAAGCTATGGAAAAGCTCCAGCAGAGTGACTGCAAGGGCCAGACTTCAACATTTGCCAACATGTTCATGGATGCTCTGAATCGTGGTGTCCTAGTTGTCTAGAGATGGAATATGTACCAGCACCGTACTATACAACGCACAAGACAAGTATGCGATAGGCAAGTATCGGCGTGAGGTCAATGACGAGCGACGAGCCAAGCACAACTGTATGGCTCTAGACTCCTGCCAAAAATACTAAAATACAACCCCGACCCACTCATCATTCCCAGACCCCATAGTATCTTCTTATCTCGCCTTATCTTATCGATAGGAAACACTGGCTCTAGGCCCAAAAAAAAATCTAGGGCGTTCAACATCAAATTTATCATGTCGTAAAAGGCTGCTTGCTTCTGACCAACACCCATCCAATACTATCCTATTGGCCCGGATTCATATGGCCTAACTAACCAGCCAATAACTCACACGACGCGCCATCAACGCGACAGTACTGCCCACGCCTCAAACAAGGGCTCTTTACCTCCTCAGTCTCATCTTCTTCGCCAATCAGCTTTTTGGTCATAGCATCCCCGATCTGACCGCATCACCACCACCATGGCTACTTCCGTTGTACCCTTGCAGCAGGTTAAGCTGACCCAAGGCCCATCGCCATTCACAGCCGAGCAAAGATATTGGAAGTCTTTTAAAAACCAGCTTCTATTTTCGCTGCCCTCCAACAAAGCCGTCACCCACATATCGAGCCCTGCCAATGCCTCGGCTCTCTTGGCTTCAGCTACCAATGACTTGTTTGCCGTTACCAGTGGAACACGCATCCAGCTATACTCGATCCGCACGCGCAAGCTGGTCAAGTCCATCTCCCGCTTTGGTGATATTGCCCGCAGTGGAGAAATCCGCCGCGATGGCCGCATCTTGGTGGCTGGAGAAGACACCGGTCGCATTCAGGTGTTTGATGTCGGCTCCCGCAGCATTCTGAGGACCTGGAACCAACACAAACAGCCCGTATGGACCACCAAGTTTTCTCCCTCTGAGCTGACCACTTTGATGAGTGCGTCCGATGATCGCACCGTGCGTCTATGGGACTTGACCGCCAACGATCCTACCACTACCTTCCATGGCCATACTGACTACGTGCGCTCCGCGACCTTCTTGCCTGGAAGCATGGCCAACCTGCTGGCTTCTGGCTCATATGACTCTACCGTTAAGATTTGGGATCCCCGGACAGGCACAGGGGCTGCGGCCATGACTTTCAAGCACACCGACCCAGTTGAGACTGTTTTAGCCCTGCCCAGCGGCACCACCCTGCTGGCTGCCGCATCTAACACAATTTCCGTCCTGGATCTTGTTGCTGGACGCCCGCTACATCTCATTTCTAATCACCAAAAAACCGTCACATCGCTATCTCTAGCTAGTGGTGGCCGTCGTGTGCTCTCGGGTGCGCTGGACGGCCACGTCAAGGTCTTTGAGACCACTGGCTGGAATGTTGTCAATACCACCAAGTATCCCGCCCCCATCCTGTCGCTTGAGGTTGTCGGGGCCGGTCATGGCGCTGATGCCGTTGACCGCCACCTCGCTGTTGGTATGGCCAGTGGTGCGCTCAGCATCCGTACTCGGCTGACAGGAGCTGAGGCTGCCAAGGCCAAGGAGCGCGAGAAGGAGATGGAGGCTCTCTTGGCCGGTAACATTGCGGCACATGACGCCAAAACTAACAAGAAAAAGCGCACGCTATCCCTTCGCAAGCGGCTAGATCTCGTAGGCGAGAGCGCTGATGTCGTCATTGCCGAGGAACGCACCACCACCAAGAAGGAGCGCCAGTGGCAGCGCGACCTTCGCCATGGCCTGTACGCCACCGCACTCGATGCAGTATTGGACCGCAGGAGCCTAGAGTACAAGCCCATCACGGTGCTGACGGTGCTGGTAACACTGCGCCATCGGAATGCCCTACAAGCTGCATTGGAGGGCCGCGATGAGCACACGGTTCAGCCAGTGCTCAAGTGGGTTTGCAAACATATCATGGACCCGCGCTACGTCAACATATGTGCCGAGGTAGGCATTTTGCTTCTGGATTTGTACGCACAGTACGTCGACGAATCTGCCGAGCTTTGGGAGGGCTTCCGTGCCCTACGCAGAAAGGTCCGCTACGAAGTTGAACGGGCGCAGCAGGCGTCTCAGACGAACGGTATGGCTGAGAGCTTGATGATGGGTGCTGCATAGGGGCTTCCCCCTGTGTTTCGGGCTTTTCCTGGCTAGATGAGAGAGGAAGGGGTATGAAAATAGCGGGTATCTGTTTGCTTGGCTCAAGGCAAACTGAGAAAGGGGAGGGGCATTTCGAGGCTGTTCTTATTTCCGTTTTGTTCTTTTCTTTTCCTTTGGGTGCTGCTTTTCTTTATTTTTCTCGCATGACGCGTGGCGTTGGTTTCTATTAATTCTCGATTCGCCGTTTTCCCCTGAACCTTGATTTTGACGTCTGATGTTTTTTTTTGGTGTTTGGCAGTTGCTATTTGAAAGTGCTGCGCGAGACATCTTGTGTAACATCATCACTGTGGTAGTTTCTACAAAAAAACAAAATTTAAACGTTGGCTTGGCCTTGGTATATTGGCCTGTGTATATTGTACTATGAGCAATGCGCAGACAAAAGAAATACGGAAAAAAGGAAAGACGCCATCCCGAAATGCTACATGCTGGATAGTAAGAAGAACAAGTGTATACAAACAAAACGAGTGTAAACGGAGAAAACAAGGCGCGCAGAGCATGCCACATTTCTATCCAGCAGTCCTCTTGAGATGGTCTACATCACGTGCCCATCAAGGAACTGAGAAGCAACCAGTGGCCACGCCATGATGGTGCCAAAGGCAGGAACGAAACTGCATAGTAAAGCCATTGTGTTAGTACGACGAAAAAATGGATTAGGCAGTAGGGGGGTGGAGCGTATCGGGCGTTATATGGGGTACAGGTAAAAGGAAAGACCACATCTCATGAGAGAGAAATGACAAGGGCGGGGAATGGGCAGTTACATACACCATAGTCTGACCACCGATTCGCTTCATCAGCGCCGAGTAGTCGGGCCGGGCTGATGCATGTGAAACAGGCAAGCGCTGGAAGGGGTGCGGCTCAAACGAGCGGGCCACATTCCGCATGGAGGTGAGCAGAGAGAACTGGCGGCTGCCAGCTGCGCGGGCAGAGGTGCGGGCGGCGGCAGAAAGAGCAGCAGACATGGTTGATTGAAGATGGGTTGACAGGTCTATGAGACGAGATAAGGTTGTAGGTGAGGTGTTGCAATGCGAAGAACAAAGCGCAAAGTATGAAATGCAAATGCGTACAGTGTACGGTTATAATGTAAAGATACACAAGCAATAAGGCTATGAGCGGCTGGAACAAACAAGAACGAGGCAGACATGGTAGGACGAGATGCTATGGAATATATACTTGCACATCTTCTCCTTGCTACATACCGAGACCAGGTTCCTTACGCCTAATGTCCTGGGCACCTCAAAGAATTGTCGGAAAAGACAGGACTGGGAACGTCGCCAACAATAACACACCTTGGCTACGATCAGGCCATTGATCGGGAAAACTCGATAACTTGGAGTGCAGTTCTGCACATTCACTCACAAATGAGTAAGTCAAATTGCTGAAATCAATATAAACAGCATGAAAGTCCGGAGTTGACCTGTGACCAAAGTGGTGTGTAAGTCGTGCGAGGGTGGTGCTATGTGGATCCACCTAATGGGCGAACCTAGCCAATCAGAGCATTGAGTTGCAGGCCTTGCCTAGCGAATGGGCTGATGGTTGGTCCTCGTAGTTCCTCCAGGCACATCATTAACCCTACGGGCTAGGGTCTATGGCATACTGAACTCTGGGGATGCCAAGGTTAACTAAGAGGGTGAGGATAAAAGCCACCCTCGCGATGTCAACTCGTGTTGCTGTGGTGCAATCCTGAAGGCTTTGGTTGATGTCCGGAGAGCATAGCGCTTTGCAGATTTGCTGCAAGCCCGGGACCCGGCGTTATCCAGTTTGTGGGGAAGAAGTGGAGAGGGTTTCTCATTCAGCCACTTTGTGGGTTACATAATACCGAGATAACCCTGGTGATGTCACAAGCCACAGTCTGACGTATGCATGTGATAACCCTAGCCCGACGGGCCCCGCAGTTGTTATTCATGCCTCAGCCACACATTAAGCGGCGCAGGTGGCATGTGGCTATCCAAGCTCTGTGACCAGCTGCATTTCTGGGCTTGGCATGGGCTTGGCATTGCTAGGCACGGCGAAATGAGGCAGATGGTTGGATGAACAGCGACAACCACACGACAACGATGACGAGGAGATAGGCAGGTTTTTGGTATGTACTCTAGGGGCCCTGCAAGAATGCAATGTTTTTGGCCGGGAGGGGCACTTGGCTAGGGAGACAAACAGAGAACCGGTCCGACACAGACAAATAGACACGCCGCATGCAGACGGATCTTGCCCCAATTGAAACAAACTTGGCGGGAACTTGATGGCAAATTCTTTTTAGCCTGTCACGCTGTAGAGGCCGACGGATGCGTGGGTGGGTGGGTGGGTGGATATGGCTCGGCGGGATGGTCTTAGGCGTGGCGCGGAAAAGATGGCTCAGTTAACCACTGCGATGACTGCATGCAGCTGGACACGACGGACACAGAGTTGCTGCAGTTGTCTTGTCGTCATTCTTTTAGCTGCCCTGGGGGTTTGAACTTCTCCTGTGGGCCTTGGGCTTCTAAGGCTAGGCTCATTTTGTCTGCCCGTGTCGGGCTTCCCAGTCTTATCGTCTCAAGCCTAGCTGTTGTCAGTGCTCTGGGAGGAATTGAAGTAGAGTCGGGTCGAGTCAAGTCAGCAAGCGGACTTGGGCTTCGTTTTTAAGTCTTGGCTCTGGCTTTTAAGCTTTCCAGCTTGGGCTCTCGGGTTGTCGCACAAGAGGGCCGTGAATGGGAAGGGCAGAGAGATGACCGCCGTGAGTAGAGGACGAAATCGCAAAATCTCCAAGGGTTGGCCGCATGTGTGATGGGTGGGTGTGCGTGTGTCTGTGGGCTACTTGTCAGATCTCATTAGGAGTAAGGAGAGGCAGAAAACCATAAATAAGATAAAATAAAGAATTAGCTACCCAATACACGAGGCGCGAGATGTTACTAAAACTGTTGCTACTAAGCAGGAGCATTTTGTCTCCAAGGCAGACAGAACGGAGTAAAAGAATTTTATTTCCTTTTTTTTTTAATTCCCGAAATTTAGCATATTTAGGCAGCACTTATATCTATCCCAGCCTCCCCCTCTGCTCTCCCTCCCCCTTCTCCTGTCTGTTGTCTCGCGTTTTATTCTCATCTCAACAAGTTCACATTCATACTCATACACTTTCATCTAAACCTCGCTTCTAGTTTCAAAGTCGATTATTACAATCTTTGTTCCCGCCCACCATGCCTTTCACCGCTAGGTAAGTTTGTCTTTTCCTCTGTTTGCTTTTCTCGCCCTTTTCTCTAGCAAGCTCGCGAAGCCTGCTAAGCTTGCTCTAGCTAGAGCTGGAAGAAGAGTTAGCAGAGCTTCATCAAGCTTGCTTCACGCTCTCGCGAACCTTTCTCCCGCCCGTTACCTTAACCCTTTGTCAACTAACCCTTGTTCTTTTCTTCGACAGCGACATCTGCAAGATTCTTCTTGCCATCATCCTGCCCCCCATTGGTGTCTTCCTCGAGCGCGGCTGCGGTGCTGACCTCTGCATCAACATCCTGCTGACCATCCTGGGTGAGTTTTTTCCAATTTGCCCTCGTCAAAAGCGCCTTTTCCTCTTTCGCTCCCACCGCCCAGGACAACTAAAACTGGCTCGGCCTGTGTCTGATGGAGTCACGTGATGCCATCATCAACCAGGTGTTTGCCTGCTTACCTAACCCCGTTTCTTGGCTAACTCTCTGTCTCTCCTCTCAGGTTACATTCCTGGCATCATCCATGCGCTGTACATCATCTTGAAATATTAATCCTGTCCTCCACTGCTTTTGTTCATTTTACGACGCCGCTTTATCGCTTTGCTTATGCCCCTCCGAGTTCCTCCGACCATGCCTCACGACTTGCGCTCAACACACTTCTCTCCATACTTAATACCCTGATTCAATCCAAGAAAACCAGAAAAAGCCCCAGCGTTGCGATGGGATGCAGAACCAAGGATGAAAGGGCCTGTACACTGGCGCACTGATACCAAGCGCTCAGCGCAAAACACACCGCCGCATAGCAACGAAACCCGCATGCTGCACGCTATGCGCTGCACGTTGCAGCACGTGCCCCGTGTGTTAGGCCGTTTTTATCGACCAAAGGCTCGCTGCTGACAATACCGCTGCGCTGCGGAAGCCCGGAAAGTGAGCGATACGGACGAGATAAAAGAGATTATTTACAAGCCCATATCACACCACCAAAAGATCTCTCTGTTTTCGGCTCCCCCCCCTGCCCTATGTGTCTTGTCCATGTTCTTCTCTTGCCCAGCCTCCTATATTTTCTTTTTTGCTGTTCCATGTGTTGGTTGTGACCTCCGTTTTCCTCGATTTCTTCAACTCCCGTTCCCTTGCCTGCTCCTTTTTTTTTTTTTTTTTTTCTCTTTTTATACCTGATGCTCTTTCTTTTTCGTACCCATGGGCTCTCCTGTATTTAATTTTCATTTTCATCTGGTATTGGTTTTGGAAATAAACTTGATATCTAATGACGTCATAGTCCTGTTCTGGACATGTTACTGTGAAAGGTTGTTTAGTTGTAGAGCTCTGATCCGGTCATCGCTTACTCTAGTAAAAAGTGCCCGACTCGACTTATTAGATCCATAGAACCTGATCATCACACCAAGTCTCTGTCTCCTCTTCGCTAAGAGTGGCAACTGTCGCCCGTTTCGTTTGTCTTGTTCTCTTGGCTTCGTATTTCGGGTTTATTTTCTGTTCTATATTCTTTGCTTTCATCCGCCCCCCGGGTCTTCCGGGCTTTTGACTCTGGGTAGTGAGATGAACAATAGTAGTGCAGTAGCACAAAAGGTCGGCGAACATGCTTGTCTTCGCCTGATTCGTTTTCTTTTTTCCGCAGGACAAACTTTGCTTCCACCTCCGCTTCGTTTCCACTTTCCGCTCCCTGCTCTGCGTGTTTTGCCCCTCCTCTACTACACACTATACCCCACCTTTCCCTTCTCTTCCCCGTGAGGCCGCCGGCACGTGTGATTTTCTTGTACATGTCTAGATGTGCATGTGATCCTGCGACCCAGAAGTGACAGTAGCGGTACCCCCATTAGGTCAATCTGCCTCTCTGTCTTGTTTTCCCCGCCCTCTGTCCCCTCGCTATTGCCCTCTGCCCACTTTGAATGACAAGATCTGTGTTCCAAAGTTAGCAAAACAGCCCTCATTGTTCTAGTCCTTGGCATTGTATTGCGCTGCAGTCTTATGCTCCATCCTGATCCCTTCTCTCCAAGGTTGTATCTTAAACTTACGTCATTCTTGCCTGGTGCTACAGCGTCATCCTCTGACACTCTTAGGCCGCCGAGTCCTTCGACAAAGGCAATAGGTGCATCGCCCATGACTTTGCGCGCCACATCGGCTACCGTCGAGTTTTTTTTGATCAGCACGCAATCACGGAACACGGCCTTGGTGTCTCCTACGCCTGCCGACCCAAACGTCGAAATGCTGCGTACAGGGAACACCGGCACTAGGCCCAGCACCTCGGCTGCCTTTTGTAGCACACGAACCACCCCTGTGGATCCAAACCGGTAGAGAACCATGTCCTTGAGGTTCTCGATACGCACTTTGTTTTTATCGTCTAGCTCTTTGAGCCCGCCTCCAAGCTCGTCGCCGTCAGCAATCAAGTCTTCGCGCGTGTCCACAAACTCGCTGCCCTCCGTGTACTTTATATACCCCTGCTTGACCATTTTGCGTAAGAATACTTCGCTGACTGCCGAGCATAGCACAAGTGTGTTAGGGTCTTGCTGCTTAGCGATTTTGGCAATGTTCTTGTCGGCGTCGGCGTGGTCGATTTTATTCAATGCAATAACTGTGGGGAACTTTTCGTCAATAAATGAGTTGACAATCACGTCAATAGTGTTGTCGTCCCATTCTTCCAGGGCTTCTTTGACTCCCGAGCGGTCGAGGGCTCGCTGGACCAGTTTGAGATTGGCGCCGTAACCGCCAAACTGCGCTCGAAGCGTGTCGACTGCCGACGACTTGGTGGCCATGTGGCGGCGGCGAATACTGGGCCAACGCTCCATTAGATTGCCTTTAACCCAAGCCACAATCTCGGAACGCAGCCAGGCAATATCGACCGATGGGTCATAACCCCGCGTTTCCTTTCCCTCGGCGTCCACAGTGCCCGAGACATCCACCACGTGGATTAGGGCGTCGGCGTGGCGCAGATCGTCCAGGAATTTGTTGCCCAAACCGCGGCCCTGGTGGGCGCCGGGAACAAGGCCGGCCACATCGAGCAGCTCAATGGGCACCGAGCGGCGACCGTTGTCGCAAGACCCGTAATTGGGCTTGCACTTTTCTTGTAGGTTGAAGCGCGCACAAGCGCATTCAATTTGTAGGTAGCCTATAGCGCGTTGTGGATCGATGGTGGTGAAGCTATTGGGCGGTAGCGCATAGAAGCACAGAGGAGGTGTCTGTTAGCGGGCGTCGTCTAGAGCTTGTTCACGCACAAAATAAGAATTTGGGCATACGGAAAGTTCCCTGGAGCGAGGTTAGTTATGGGAGCTGAGCCTATTGCTAAGCGAGAGAAGGGTAGGAGGGTAAAATGCTCGCCATGGGCAAAAGAGGTAGGGGAAGACAGAAAAGAAAGATACCTACCGACTTTGGAAGAAGCGTCGGTCAGGGAGTTCAGCGTCGTGCTTTTGCCAGCGGACGGCTTGCCGACTAGACCGATTAACGGATCACGGGCCATGGCGGTATGGGGGAGAAGAGCTGGCCGAGAATGCGGGGGGTTAGGGCAAAGACAAAGACAAAAGAGGCAGGAAGCGACGCAACACAGTAACCCGATGGTCTTGTAGAAGAAGACTAAATGCCAAGCAATGCGGCAAGCATACGAGGGTCTATGACACAGAGCAAGATAGTAAAAAGAAAGATATTTTCCATGGTCAAGATGGGAAAATGCAAGCCAGGCCATGCACGATAAGACAAGGCTTTAATTTTTAGCCCCACCTTGAATCAAACGCTGGTTAGATAAAAAAGAGGGAAAAAAAGAGAGTGGTCCGATCGAAACGCAGGTGCACAGGGCAAAATGAGCCGAGCTAAAACGCAGGTTTCTGCAGGTCGGCGCTCTCGTACGTAGACCAGACCACCAGTCATTCCTGAAACGCAGGCTCTGAAAACGCTAGCCTGCAAACTGCGGTGGAGCTGTGGAGCTGTGGAGCTGGTCTACTGCCGTTTCAAAAGTGGATCTTCTTTGCTCACCTTGTGGGCTCTTGGCTTTTTTTCGCCGTCACACCGTTTGCGTTTGCCATCTACCCGTCCCGTCACTTGCATGTCACTCAGTACCTATTTACCATCAATACAAAGGCAAGGCTGCGAGGCTATAAGGCAACAAGGCATCTATCAAACATTTCAATAGAAGCCTTCTTCTCTTGCTCATCGCCATCACCAAACCCAAAATGCCAATTCTACTCCCAGACCCCGCGCCAAAGCTCAATCCCGAAGTTCTTCCTACCTGGAGCCGTCTTAACAACTTGAATCTCAATAATGTGAATGTGACTAAAGTCAGCCCGGAGATTGGCTACGGCATTTTGGCCGTCCAGGACATTGTCGGGCCTCCGCTTGAAGTCACTGGATCCTTCAACGATCTGCCTGTCCTGAGAGTCCCAGAGGGTGTTGTGCTCAGCCAACTGGCCATTGAAGAGTACGCTAAGGTCGAGCCAAAGTTCTGGCAATTGCTCGAGGCTTACGGCCAAGCGGTTAGTATCCTGAAAGGAAAGCTGGAGTTGGCGGAGCCGTAACTCGGTGACTTGGTCCTAACATCCGCCCTAGTCACAACGCGAAAAGTTTGTTCTCTATCTGATGTTCCACCGCATCAATTCGCGTCATGACATTTCCATTCTGCCCTCTCCCTGGACGGAATATGTCAAGTTCCTCCCTGAGGATATCCCCACTCCCACTCTCTGGCCCGCATCTCATATCCCTTTGCTACACGGCACTGAGCTCGCTGAGCCTGTACAGGCTAAGCTTAATGTCCTAGAACACGAATACGACCGCTTGGTGCAGATCTCTCAGGACCTTTTGTTTTTGCAAGACATTTCGTTCTCGCCCGCTGGCATCGCCCTCCGTGACTGGCAGCTGGCTGATGCCTGGTTCCGCTCGCGGGCCCTTGAAATCCCCGGTCTTGGAACTTGTATGGTTCCCGTTCTCGACATGGCCAATCACAACGCTACTGACCATAATGCTTATTGGGACCGTGAGCCTGCCACGGGTGATGTTGTGTTGATGCTGAGGCCGGGCGCTACCGTAGCCAAAGGTGAGGAGATTTGCATCAACTACGGTGCCGACCGTAGCGCGGCAGAGTACCTATTTGCCTATGGCATGTTTGATATGGACTCTGCTGTGCGCCCCATCACACTACCGTTCCACTTCTCCACCACAGACCCATTGGCTGATGCCAAGCACGCAGTGTTCAAGACACGCACTCCACAGCTGCGCATCACACTGCCTGATGACCTGGCCGAATATGAGAGGGGCCAGAGGTACTGGGAGTGCCCGTATGCGTATCTCTCGGCGCTAAATGCCGAAGATGGCCTAACCTTCCAGGTGGCACAGGACCTGGAGGGAAGGCAAGAGTTACACATGTTTCTAGACGATGAGGATATCACTGACAAGGCCATGGATATCGAAAGCTTGCTAAAAGATCTGGCCATTTGGCCGGTTATCAACTTCAGGGCAATACAGATGATGAAGGCCGAGCTCAGTGTTGATGACATCCTGCGCAACTTTGATATCACCAAGCACGAGGAACTATGGGACGACAAGCCCTACACATATGCACTAGCTGCACAGTTTGCATACACAGAAGCACAACTGATCCAAACAGCAACGCAATATTTTGAAAGCGCGGTAAGTCTTGAGTAGAGCCGAGGTTGCTAGGGAGCTAGTCTATACAATGCATTGATATACCTGGGCACACCTGTTTATCTGGCGGCCTTGCATCTCATCTGCGTGTTTCCTCCATACTTCTTCAGCCGGCTGGCTTGTTACACATGCGTGCTAACCTCGTTTCGTGACACAGGCTGCAGCTCAGTTTGAGGATGCTTTTTTGCAGGCGTATCTCCAGGCCATCAACAATGGGGCTGATATTTCACCTAGACAGCTGGAAGTGCTCATCGGCGAAAAGGGCGGGAAACGACACGAGGCTCAGCCTCAAGAGGGAGCTGATGGTGACGTCCCGAGTGTAAGCAAAGGTAATGGAAAGGAGGATATGGAGGAGAACGGGAGAGGGGAGGAAGAAGAGGAAGAGGATTTCAGCTAATACCAAGGCCCCAACACTTGGTTCCGAGTGATTTTCTTCGCTGCTTGAAATAGGGCATTGGCAACGATGACGACGGCGGAGATACATGTCCAGAGTTTGCTAGTCAGCATCCGGAAATCACACGCCATTGTCATAGAATACCTAGCTAACCCCAACGCCTTTTTTACTTTGCATCTTTTCTCCCCTCTCCTCCCCTCGCATTTTCTTTCAGGGAGTGACTTCGGCATCCTCGCTACTTTCCTTTGATTTTTTCTCTCTCCGGTTTAGTAGTGGTTTGTTTGATGATTCGGATTTTGTTGTGTCCGACTTGAGCAAGGAGTCAGGACTAAGAAGTCTCAATTTGTGGGGTATTTCACTCCTTTAAGGGTGTGGCTCTATAACCGCTCTTCTCATCCTCCTCCCTTGTTTCTTCTTTCTTCTTAGACATGCATGACCTGACCTGACTCTCAACCCCACAATCGATCCAGATCCTGAAATCCTAGACGTGGAAAAGCGAGAAAACAAGGGAAAAGGGCTGTTGGATACCAACGAAGACTGTTTTCCTATTTGGGACGAGTTTCCTCCGTGCCCCCGCCTAGCCGGGGGACCCAGGTACCCAGGTACCTCGAGGGATTTCGTCTTACACGAGCCGACAACAGCGACGGACGACAAAGAGAACAAGCAGTTGAGGAGGGGAGCGGAGGCAACGAGGGTGGTGTTGGGTTAAAAAAGGTCAGACACATGGGTGCTCTGTATGTGTACGCACTACGCGTCATGTAATGCTATGCGGTGTGTAAAGAGCGAATATTGCAGGCCTAAAGAGACGAAAGCAGGCAAGGGAAAAGGAAGGATAGAGGCCTAGGGAGAAAGATCACGAGGACAGGCTAGCCGACATTAACAAGAGCACACAACTACGATGACAGATTCGAGCGCGAATGTGCCTGGACTGCAGCCCCAGATTCAGCAACTCTGTCTGACGGTTCCTCTGTCAGTTTGCTGTCATCGCCGCAGTAGCCAAGTTTCTATGGACTTCGTATTTATGTGGTCCACCTACCATGTAACAAAGCAGATGTGATATGCGCTTGCATTTATAGGCCTATACAGCCTCCCCTATACTTATGCATGCATAGATGCAAATGTCTCCATCTCTAGATGGACTTCCCTAGAAATTAACCTAAACAGATCTGTCGTCTCACCTAGCCCTCAAGGCGACGCATAAATCTTCAAACGTATGACAACAGACTAAGATAGAATGAATATGGAAACGGGACTGATGAAAAATGCGGGGAAGAAGGAGTGGAAAGGCGGGGGTCAGAGTATGGGGATGAGGATGAGGATGAGGGTGAGGGTGAGGATGATGATGAGGGTGAGGGTGAGACTGAGAGTAAGAAAGTGAAGGGCTAGGCTAGGCCAAGCCGGGCCTCTAAGCTGAACACTGTGTACTATCTTGACATGACATTGCTGAAAAACTAACAAGCGGTGAACCGTACGGCCACGGCGCAAAGAGTATTGAATAGAAGCAGTTGAGTTGAATGAGTTTATAGAAATCTCTAAAAAGGAAACAAGGAGAAAAAAAAGAAGTCGTCAAGTGGGATCCCTACTTTACTCAGGCTCACAACGCACCTAGCCCAAGCCCGAGTGCACAGCTTGTAGAACTCCGATATTAGATTTGACGGGGCTTGCAGCCTAGTTTATGCTTGTTTACTGAAGCAAAAAGGCCGACTGGGGCTTGGGCTTGGGTCTGGGCCTGCCTCGCTGGGCTGATGCAAGTCGCTGGTGTTTCTAGTTTACACATCACAAGTCACAAGTCAACCCTTGCTTTGCCTGGCTAGTGGCCCTCTCCCTTCCCTCTGCCTCCTTCATTCTCATCTCTTGCTGTTCGTTGCTGGCTTTTATGTCCATCTTCCCTTCCCGTGCTCTGGCTAGACCGCGAACGAATAACGAATCCTAAGGCCCTTCCTTTTTTCCTCAAAAACTGGCCATTCTAATAGCAAGAGGCACAACAAGAACAGCCCAATCCCCCTCCGCTTCCTCCTCAATCCGCCCACCCTTCTTCCCCCTGTCTAGGTGTACATCAGCCATCCCAAATAGGCAATCAATCTTGAACGAATGTTGTAGCCCTTAACAATGCAAAAGAGACAACAATGAATCAGTCGCAAAGCGAAAAGGAGAAAACAAGAATGGGAGCGAGGGAAGAGAGAACAAGAGAAACGGCCAGCCAGCTGGTGCTGCCAGCACCTAGCAGAGCTTTGAGCGAGCTCTGGGGCACTAGAGTCCAAAGCCCCCTTCCTTTCTCCTCAACTTTGGCCACATGCCTTTAGTTTTTTTTTTTTTTTTCATTTCTTCTCTTGTCTTTTCTCTTAGCTTCCTTTCCCTTCGTTACCATTGGTACTGACAATTACATGGCCTGGTTTGATGGTTTAGATCGCTCCTCCTCGTGGTCAATGTCGTAGTTGATCGGCTCCTCCTCACCGTAGACTCGCTCGCTAATTTTCCAAGCTGCTGGAAGAATGGAAGAAAACGAGGGTCTGTTGGGAGAAGAGGAGAGGGAAGGATAGAAAAGAAAGAAAAGGGAGAGATAAGTCTTTTTGGATGCTATGGGCTGACCTGGCAAGGCAGCAAGTTTGATTAGTTGAAAGACCATTAGATAGGCAATGTGGCTAGCGCTTCTTTCTTTTTGCCTTCCTGATGGCAATCATCATCATGTCTTTGCCTCCCCCAGATTCCCAGCAAGACGACGGGGATCGGGGCTAGCCCTTGGAAGAATGCCGTGAGAGCAGAAGAAAAAAAGGAGCTGGAAAGAATGCCAGGTCACAGATCAGCAATTTTCCCTTGGCTGTGGCTGATGAGACGCCGCCCGAGACCCCTCAGCAGAATAGGATTGCAAAACGACGAAGACTGGGCAAAATTTACTGTGTACCATGGCTATGGGCTGCAGCATAGGTGCCTTCAACAGTCAGTTGCAGTCGCAGTCGCAGTCAGAGTAACAGTATATAGCTTTAGTGCAGCCACAGCTAATTAGCTGCAATTTAACCAATAAGTCACCAGACACACACTGTGGTGCCTGCTGAGAGATATCAAGGCAAGACTGAGAGGAAAACAAAAGTTGCCGAGAAAGAGAACATGGCGACCCGGGTGTTTGTTCCCTTGTCTGTGTGTTTTTTTTCCTTTTTTCTCCTTCTTGTTCTTTTTCTATCATATAATGTCTTGCTCACTGGCATTGGCTGCATCAGATAGTGTAAGCAAAGAGCATCAAGCAGAAGTCGCCAAGGCCCAAGCGCACACGGCCAGCGTAGTCAACATGTCTACGGCACGCCGAGACTACGTCTGACTCTCGACACGACATTTGTTGTCATCATTGTTTTCGTGCCAGCTCCTAGGCGGAGACGCAGATCGGGTTAAAACCCGGGGAATGCAGCTAATATAGTCGACATCTGCCGTTAAAATTGGAGACGAAAAGGCGAAATGTAAAAGTAATGCAATGCATCGGGATGAGACGGAAACTTAGATAGGCCGTGGCTACAAAAAGAAGACGAATATAGTATGGGCTAGTGGCGGGATGAAGGAAAAGAAAAGAAAAGAAAAGAAGGAGGTAGACAGACAGCCACGGGCCAGCCGTTCCAACAGTGCTACCCCAAAGGAAACGAACCTTACAGCCCAAAGACCAATGGCGGGAAGAGTGAACGTGTAACTCTGCTGCACAAGGACACATGACGCGACCAGAGTTGCAAGTGCTTTTCCGACTGTCTTTTCCTGTCAGCGGTTGTAGAACTAGACAACATGCTGATTATGCAGCACGCTCTTCTGTCTTTGAAATGCTGGCTGGGCGCGCCAATAGGACGCCAAGTTATCCACGAGACAAGACACAGGCAAATCTGAGCTACGACCCTGTCTATGAATGGGGAAAGTCAAGGTCACGAAGTAGTGAAGTGACGTGTAGTGAAAGACAATAGAAGATCAGTATCGTGACTCATGGTTCACCCTTGTCTCCTCTGGTTTCCTCCCCTTCTTTTTCTTTTGGCTCGCTTTTTCCTTTGTCCTCTCATCTTTTTGCCCCTCATAGCCCATAGCCACCTTTGACGATGGCTAGGCTCTATCGCCTGATTTAACCAACCCCAGAAATTGTTGGGCTTGATTACGCCAGGTTCATCCTTATTCTGGTTAGTGTCAATGTTCAAGGACGAATGGAAGGGGAGGTCTTGCTCCTCCCCCAGCTTTTGTCCCCTTGTCCTTAGCCTGCACAGCACCAAAGTCAAAAGAAGGCCGGGAAAAAAATCTGGGGAAGAGGGTTGCTGTTTGGCTTGCTCAAAAGAAGCTTCTGTCGAAAATGCGGAGGAGGAAATTTGGCCAACAAGGGAACGGGCGAGTGTTGGCGCAGGACTGACATGGTGTGAAGTCAGCAGGCAGCCCCATCCTAGCCAGAACGGTGCGTGAATGGGACGATGCTAAGATGTGAAAGGGAGGGAGGAGGAGGCGAAGAAACAAGACTGAATGGGGTGTCAGATCATGTGGGGAAAGCGGAAGACACAAGTATGAATGTGAATGTGAAGAAGAAAAAGACACGGGCCAGAAACAGCTCGCAAAGCTTCTTAGGCCTCATAGCCTTGCCCCTTGTCTTCTATGTGTTTCTTTTTGTGAAGCTGATTCTGCCTGTTTCCCATGAAAGTGACCAAGACCTAACCGGATTTAACCTTAACCCTGGTACTGTGTATTCTAGACTGTGCTGCTTTGATCACCCTGCTACAAGCCTAGCTGTCAACAGGAGGTGAGTGGCTAGGGACAGGTGAGAAGCGAACAAAAAGAAAAAAGAGCAAGATGTGAGCAGTGAAAAAAGGGGCTTCATGGGGCGAGCTCACACGATCGAGATCAAGGTGTGAGCTATACTTGCTTAGCGAATGAAAACAAGCATGAGAGTGAGAATGAGAGTGAATGGGTGAGTGAGGGTAAGTAACTGAGAGAGCGAGTGAGCGATAGACAATAAGTGAGACTCACGCTAAGTGTAAGCCCCTGTCCTATTAGTGCCTTCTGCTCTGAGTGGTTCTTTTCGAGTGTCCAAAGTGGGCGGGCGCTGGCTGAATGAGATAGTGGCCTAGACGCCTAGTCATTGTCAGGAACTGGGTAGGGGAACGCAACGTTTTCAATGGCGCTGTCTTGCCTGGCTCACGCCTATATACAAACAGGCTCACAAATGCAACTCTGCATTCTGTTAGCATATGCACACATGGATCTGTCAATGGGACTCTGTGACCCACACATTAGGTGACGTGCTTGCTGTTCATTACTCACCTACCCAACTATCCACGTCTCCCCTCCTCATTTCTTAATTTTGCTCTTGTTGTTGCCTTTGACCTTTGGCCCTTTCATGGCCTCTGTTCCCTACGTTTACATTATCATCAGCAAGCAACCCAAGAATAGAGACAAGAGGGAAGGATGAACTTGAGGCTCCCTCACGCACCTCAGTAGCGTTCTGGCAACGATCCATTGAGCAGGGAAGGATTGCCAAGGGTGATAATAGCAGAAGAGGAAGAAATCAATAGACATAGGAAAGTGTGTGGATGCACGCACGTAGCCACCATCATGCAAAAAGAGCAAAACAGGGCCTCTTTCAGTCGAATATCCTTGGTCGTGTTGTCAAAGCTGTTGCCATTCGTACCCCAAGTTTGTAAAAGAAAAAAAAACGAAAGAAGAAAATAATCAAGACTCAAGTTCCTTGGAGTTGCCCCACATGACCCCGGGCTTTAGTGCGGGAGCCAAAGCTTGCAACTTCCCTGTTAGAGCGGATAGAGAAACTACCCCATGGATTTAAAAATGCAAATATTTTATGGGGTTTTTTTTTCATATTTTGGGTGCACAGTAAATAGATGCCATTTAACTGTGCGTCACAGCACTGTGTCCTCGTCTCTGCCCACAGCGCATCCGGTTACTTTAAAGCTCCCCTTCCCCAGAGTTAGAAACTTCCCTCGAGGAAACAAACGACGTGCCTTCCATGTTCTCCGTTTGCCGACAGAATCAAACGGAAAAAACTTCTCCTTCCTTCATCAAACTCATATATTGCCCTTCATCTCGTCTTTCCTCTCGTCCATTGTCGACACTATCGTGAACTTCCACCACTAAGAATATTGCTACTACTATTACTACTACTATCATTTGTGTCATCGCTGCACACCAACACCGCCAACCATCGCCAGCTTGGTCTCTATCTGATAGCTCGGGTGCCCATATACACGTGCTGGCGTAACGACCTCTCTTCTCCACTCGTCTCTCTTCTCTCTTTCACATCCACGATACAACCACTAATCACACATAATGCCCGGCATAATACCCATGAAGGTCATCCAGGTTGGCAAGGGCTCCCAGAGTCGCATAGCCCAGGCCTGCGATCGCTGCCGCTCCAAGAAGATCCGCTGCGATGGCCTTCGGCCAACCTGCTCCCAGTGCTCGTCGGTTGGCTTCAACTGCAAAACTAGTGACAAGCTGAGCAGACGCGCTTTCCCCAGAGGCTACACTGAATCCCTGGAAGAACGCATTCGTGGTCTTGAATCAGAAAACCGCGGCCTCAAAGATGCTCTCGACGAACAAGACAAGCGCCTGGAATTTCTCTCCAAATCTCGTACCCCTGCAAACCGGATAACGCCGGCTATCCCTTCGCCTCCCCCGTCAAGCTCTGCCGCTTCGTCTACCAATGGAAGCACTGTAGCTCCAGCTTCTTCACAATCACCAACCCGCAGCTCTACTCACAGCGCCGGCACACCACCAACCAGAGCCTTCAGCCCTGAGGATACCTTCAAAACTCCCGTCCCCTCTCTACAACTAGGAGTGGAAAACTCGGACTCGTTCTTCATGGGCCCGTCCAGCGGCAAGAACTTTATTGGTAAGAGACTCACGCTATTGAAGAACCACCCCTCTCCAAACTTACCTTCTACAGCTAGCCTTACTAACAAGCCCGTGCAGAGTCTTTCAAGCGCCTCATGCAGGAGAAAGCTATCCATTGCCCCTCTTTCAACTCACAAGTCTTTCTTCATATGCAGGGCTGCAGTCCGCTCACGTCAGAAGTTGCCTCTAATCCGCCAAATCTCAACTCCATCCCGCCCCGCCTGTTCACTGACAAATGCGTCAACGTCTTTTTCCAGGAATGGGCCCCTCTATTTCCTGTACTACACAAACCCGACTTCCTACGCACCTATGACGAGTTTATGACAGATCATTCCAAGGTCAAAAGCCCGCATAAGCTAGCCCAGCTGTACCTTGTCTTTGCCATTGCCGCTCTTTCGAGCGACCAGACCGACACTGACCAAATTGCCTTTTGCGAGCGCCACTGGCAATCCTTCCTTGACCCTTTGGTGCTGGACAGCTCTATTTCAACTCTCCAGTGTGTTATCCTAGCCATGATGTACTGCACCATCAGAGGCAACTATAAACGTCTGCAGTACTATCGCTCAATCGCCGTGAGCGCCTGTTTGCGCCTCGGCCTACACCATAAGCAAAAGTACTTTTCCTTTGGTGCTCTGACCGTGGAGTGCCGGAAAAGGGCGTTTTGGACGCTGTACACTGTGGACTGGTAAGTAAAACTGGGCTTCCCTTAATAAATCAAAATAGTAGCTGACATGTACAAAAACAACCAGCTTTGCTGCTGCTCTTCTAGGAAGCCCGCGTCTGATCTCAGATAGCTGGGTTGAGACTGAGTATCCCATTGATGCCGACGATGAGTATATTTCTGATGCCGGCATCCAGCCCACTCTTCCTGGAGAGGCTACACGCATCTCGAGTGCCCTAGCTCTGTTCCGCATCAGCCGAATCATGGCCAAGGTCCTTGATACTGCGTATGTTTCCGGCGCCGCTGATCTGTCAGTGCAGACAATGAATGCCTTTGACCAGCAGCTGGCCAATTGGGAAAACTCACTTCCGCCTCATCTAAAGCTTGTCTTCGAGCAAGACAAGCCGTCCACTAATATGACGGGCAGCCGGTCTCCCATCTTGGCTCTAGCCTTGAACTATATTCGCGTGTTAACTCACCGTCCAGCACTGGAGGCCAAGCCGCTTTCTGGCAATGGTGCCAACATTCTGACCATTGGCAAGGCTAGCAAGCGCATTGTGCAAATTATCGAATTGCTGGAAGAGCGCCGCATGTCGTTTGCCCTTTGTCTCAACAAGGCTGACCTTCTGGCCATATCGGGTCTATCTCTTCTCTACGAGGGCATCAAGCTTGGCTCCCACAGAAACATTTCTCTGCAGGGCAATGCTCCTCTGGTCAACTTCGTAGTCAAGGGCCTCTTCCGTCTCAAGGCTCCAGGCTGCTTAGACTTTAAAAAGGCAGCCGCAGCTTTTGTCCGGCTTGAGGATGGCTCTGTCCTGCGTCTACAGGATGAGCCTAAGGCCATGGCGCTGCACCGGCCTCGCTCCGAGAGCGGCTCTATCTCGACCGCACGCACAAAAGTTGCTAGCGAAAGTTCAGCTAGTCGTATAGCCACTAGCAATAGCCACCCTCTTCAGGCTAGACTCGATATTGCTTCTGCTAGCGAGCCAGATCTTGTTGCCCAGGCTGAGCGCATCCGCCGCATGACCATGCCCACGATGCCGTCTAGGCCAAATCTCCGAACCCCGACGACTATGGGGTCCTTTGATCTGGGGAAGAACAGCATTATTCCCGCAGCGCCTGGAGACGCTGGATTTGACTTGTTCTACCCTTACGGCGCGTCGTCTAATACAGAGGTGTCAAGACATGGGTCTCGGGCTGACTTAGAAGCGTCAAGCCTGACTCCCAACCGGCTATCAATTGATGGCGACTCATCGACCGAGGAGGCCCTCAAGACGATGATGTCTTCGGCAATGGCAGATAGTGCTGTAGCTGAGGGCACGAACCACCTGTTCGACATGATTTATGGAAACCAGCACGACATGATCATGGGCCAGGAGAGCTCGCCGTCTGGTAGCAGCGGCGGCCACCAACAACTGCCAGACGGCTGGAACTACAACATGCACGTCTCTGTTGGCGGCGGGCCTCCATCCCTAGCTATTAGCGACACAACAACTAGTAGCGATGAGCAGGCGGCAGCGACAGTGGCAGCGGGCGGGGCATCATCAGCAGCAGCTGGAGCGGAAGCAGCGGTGGGAGGCCTTGAAACCAGCCAGACGTCGCCTCTGGGAGCGTCGCCACAACAAAAGACGGATTTTACACCGCTGGTGATGAACGGGCTGGGAAACGAGGATGGGTACTCGATGTCGTTTATTGGGGACAACATATTGGACACGTTTAACTCGTTTGTGTGAGGAGAGACGAAGTAGGGCAGTTTTCTATTTTTGCACGCTCCCTGCGTTGGTTGGGGATGTTTACTCATCCACTAGATTTGCTATTTCGAAATGATGCTGTGATATCAATATTGGGTGGCTGTTTTTTGTTTTTGCTTGGCCTTTTTCTTTTTGGCAGCGCTTGTTTTTATACTTGTCGAGTTCTCACTCCGTAGGGCCCAAGCCCGAGCTTGAGCCCGACTGGCTCTTCCTTTCTCACACTATTTGGATCTGATGTTACTATTTTTTCTTGTTTCTTGTTTCTTTTTTTTTCTATTTTCCTATTTTTCTTCTACTGGATTAATGATGAACGAACAACTATTCCGCTTGCTTCTATACTTTTGATCTGCTGGGGTCACGTCGATCAACTAGCGAAGGCTTTCGTCCAACCAGAGAGCTTCTGGCATGTGATTTTAGATAAGGGAAGTCAAATGCGTCTCGAGTCTCGAGTCTCGAGTCCGAGTCCTGCCCGAGCCAGGCAATATCCTGTTCTTATCTTTTCCCCCCCCCTCTCTTCTCCTTCTTTCTCTTTCATCTTCATCTCTTCTCCTGACCCCTCTTCCCTGTTCAAATCTGTCTCAGCCCTAGAGCACCTTTTTATTCAGCTCCATAGCCTGATAAATAAATTCGCACAGCCCCTCCTCCTTTTTTTCCTCTTCCATCAACGTACAAGCTTTTGGACGCCGCCTAACTCCAGAATAATATCGTCGCCTCCTTTTACAATACTCTTCTTTTAATCTGCTCGTCAACTGCCTTCAAGCGTCGCTCGCCTTAGCCATGTCTCCTCCCAATCCCGCCGTCATTAACCCTAATACGACTGCCACGTGGGCTAGGGCTAAGCGGCACCCAATAGACCCTTCTATCATTGTACCTCAGGCTGTAGCTCATCGAGGCTACAGCGCCGTGTATCCCGAGAATTCTATGGCCGGATTCCGTGGCGCAATCGAAGAGGCCAGCGCACAGGCCCTAGAGACTGATGTGCATCTGAGCCGTGACGGCGTGGTAGTACTGGCACATGTACGTCCATGCTGTCCTCCACAAGCTTTTGCGCCGCTAAACTGCTGCTGGTTACAGGACTCGGTTACTAACTAACAGATCAATCACATTAGGACAATAGCCTAAAGCGCTGCTTCGGTCGCCCGCAAAGGGTGCACGAGCTTGACTTTGCAGAGCTGGCTGAGCTACGATCGTTGAGGCCGCCGCACGTTCCTATGCCATCGTTACAGGAGCTCCTCGAGTATCTTGCTGAGCCGCAGAATAGCGCCATATGGATGATCCTGGACATCAAAGTGAGTTGAACTGTGTTAATTTGATCTGAGCTGAGCTGAGCCGAGCTAGGTAGAGTTGTGTCCATACACCTACCGCTTAGCATATGCATGTTTTTTATCTGTCTATTAGATCCCCTTTCTTACTAACCAGAAAACGGGCACAGCTGCACGACGATGCCGTCCAGCTCTTTCAAGGAGTTGCTGACGTTCTTGCGCGCGTGCCCTCGCCGCACAGACCGTGGTCGCAGCGTATCTTGGTTGGCTGCTGGAAACCAGGCTACATGGCGCTGTCACAGGCCTATCTTCCCGACATCCCACTTGCCCATATTGGCATGTCGCAAGCTTATGCTGCCTCAGCAGTGTTACCGGCATACCCAGAGTGTGCCCTGAACCTAGCTATGGCGACAGTACATGGCATGGACGCACGCAGCTTGGACGAGTTTGCCCAGTCGCCGCTGTTCTTGTGGACGGTCAACGACGAAGCCTACATGGCCTGGGCCGTGGAACACGTAGCCCTGGTAGGACAACGTGTGGGAGGTGTTGACGCCGTGGTAACAGACGACCCGCGGCGATTCAACGAAGTAGTGGCGCGCGCCGCAGGGCCGCCAGGATGGCAGAAGCGCATAGGCATCCTGGATTGGATCAAGATGGCCCTTATCAAGATGTCCATGAGGGTGGTGAGTAGGGTTCTGCTGGCCGGTGGGTGGTATGGGCAGGTGACTGTGAAGGCGACTCTGCCGAAAACCAAGGAAAAGGCCAAAACAGAGGTGGAATGAACAGCGAGCGGGCAAGTGAGTGGGCAATTAAACTCGGCATCCTTGCATGATATTCAGGCGCAAAATGCATGCTGTGCTGACTCTCAGGCAACACTAATATTACACGAATCAAAAGGGCATTTAGTTAAGGAAACAAGAGAAAGCAACTGAAGAACCCGCAAAACGCCCCCAGAAATAAATGACAAAGCAAAACTACAAAACCCAGGGCCATGGTCAACAAGAACCTCTACACGACGACCCTAGTCAATTTCCACATCAATGTTCATGTCCAGGCCTGCGATTATGTCATCCTCCTGCACCGGTCGATGTACCGTTGGAATACCGTTGGACACTGCCTGTGCTATCTGAAGTACTGGCTGGGAGATTCTGTCACTAGCCACAGCCGCAGCGTCTTTGGCCGTTTCTGTGCCTCCTGCCTTGGGGTTGCCTCCTGGTCCGCCTTCATTGACATCATGGACGAATTTGGCTTTGGTCTTGAGTCTTCGTGACAAATCCTCCTGCACAACCTCGCCACGGGCAGCTGCCGCTTCCAGATCACGAATGCGCTGGCGCTCCTTGAGCTGCGCGCGGCGCACAGCCTCAACGTTCTTTTTGCGATTCAGGCGGTTGAGCTCAGCCATTTTCTCCTGCTGAATGCGGTGGGCGCCGGGCGACGAGGAGGCCTTGGGATTCAAACTGGTGCGGAAGGCAAGGCCGGTGGAAGAGCCCAGTGCATCGAGGTCTTCTTGCAATTGGCGCGCCATAATCATGTTGCCAGCATCTTCGGCCTCGGTAATGCTCCGCTGGAGAGCTTCGCGCTGCGCGGGATCTACGCGACGGCGCAGTTGGTTCTTGCGCTCAACCATTTCAGTGATTTCCTTGTTGTTGAGCTCGTACTTGACTAGCTTGTTTAGGGTAGCTAGACGGTCTTCTAGAAGGGTCATGCGCGGGGTGTTAAGCCCCATGTTGGCCAGCGCATCTTTGTGTTTTTGGAGTTCGGATTCGGTGAGCTTGCCACTAGAGATGGCAACAAACGGGTATGTCTCTGTGCGTTTGCCCAGGCCAGCTACGACGTATTGTTCCGTGACAAATGAATTGCTGCCACGAGCGTCCTGCATAGCATAAGGCTTCCCAGCTGTGATACCCTTGATGCTCAGCATGTGGTATTGCTGCTCGCCCGTGTTACGGTCAGGCTTGCCTAAGACGCGCACGTAGCAGTCGATGACAGACTCTTCAAACTGCGGCTTGAAGCAAATTTGCGCAAAGCCGGCTCTGCTGATGCGCAGTCTCTCATAGTCATTCAACTCGGGCTGGCGCCGAGACTTAACCTCAGGCGTTGGGCTGCGACGATGCCATGAGTCACCCTCGTTGTCGTCATCATAGGCATCGTAGTTACGACTGCTGTTTGAGTCTCTAGCACGTTCACGGTCTTCCTTCAGGCGACGCATGCGGTCAACCTTTTCAGCACGTGCACGTCTGTAATCATCCATCTTGTCGCTAGCCTTGGAACGGGATGAGCGGCCCTTTGGCCGGGTATCAGCGCCAGAGTCTGAATCTGAGTCGTCAAGGTCAGCATCGCCTGCAGAGCGCTTGCTGCGTTTTCCAGTAGCCGAGCCAGGCCCAGAGCCACCGCGATCGCCAGACTCTCGCTGGGAGACAAGCTGTCTCAAAACGCGGTTCTGCTTGAATCGCTCCATGTGCTCGCGGCGCTCGGCAAGAATGGTCTCGCGCTCAACCTCCACCATGCGGGAAATCTCTGCCTTTTCGGCATGACTGCGGTACAGACCCTCAATGGGGTACTCTTCATCAACACCGATAGCATCGCGAGAAAAGGATTTCGATGGGGCCGGCTCGGCGTCGGAATCGGATTCGTCCATAGGCACTGACTGTTGGGAGTCGGGGCTGCCTGGAGCGGATGATCTATAGTTAGAGAGAGATAGCTTGATTAGCGAAGGGCCCTGACATGCATCTGCCAAGCTTGTCTACGACAATACACACCTAGCTTCTCCCTCCTCCTCTTCTGAGTCATCGCGACGGGCCCTTCTGGCTGGTGACCGCGACCTGGAGCGCGATCTTCTTCGTTTGCGGCCACTGGCACTGGACGCTGGTGAAGGACTGCGAGGGCTGTTGTCCTCACCGTCAGAGCCGCCACCAGCTAGAGCGAGGAGCTCATCGTCAATGTCGGCCATTGCAATGTTAGGATTCTTGGATATGTAGGTAGTGTGCTGTAGGGGAAAAAGCGAACGTGGCTCTTGGAAGGGCGGGTAACCAATGCTAATAGAAAGGGGGAGGGAATGGGCGCAAGATTTTAGAAGGCTTCGCTATGGGCGAGAAACAAACACCGAAGATGGCGAGGTTCACAGGGGGGGAGGGTTTGAGGCTGTTATGTAGCAGTCCAGCGGTCAAGTGTTGCAATTGGCTGCGTTTGTAAGTAGACGTGGATGAACAGCTTGTTCCACGAAGATGGTCACAAAAATAACGGCAAGGCTGGCGCATCCAAGGTTTTTCTCAGCCTTGCAGAATTCAGCCACAGTTTAGCCGCACATGTCACTTGCGGCCAAGGACCCACTTCAAGCCGGACTGATGAGACCATGAGAGCTGGTGGCAGCTAGTTTCGTGTGACTCCGCATAACTATCATCTTGCAAATCATTTAATATGTCCTTCTCTCGGTGTCTCCGAACGCACCCTACTCGGCTCTTCTGTGATACTGTGCTGGTGTCCCGGCCACTACTCCGAAACCCATGCCGAGGACTAGCCACCGCCGCCGAAATACCCACACCAACACCACCCAGACATCGCAAACCGCTAACCCAGGAACAAAAGGACTTTTTATCTAGCGCAGTATGACTTTCCTCCTCTTCTCTTCGTCTATCCGAGAAGAAACCCCTAAACTAACCCCAACCTTCACACAGCTCCGTGTCAACCATGCCGGCGAACTTGCTGCTGTATTAATTTACCGTGCCCAGGCGCCAGTAGTGGTCGCTAAAGAGCCGCAGCTTCGCAGCCTAATGCAGCACATGCACGACCAGGAAGCCGGCCACTTCCAGACCTTCGCTGCCATGCTAGCTAAGCATCATGTACGGCCAACGGCATTGTACCCGCTCTGGAGCGTCATGTCGACTACCCTGGGGTGGGGCACTGCTATGATGGGTAAAGAAGCAGCAATGGCATGCACTGAGGCGGTGGAGACAGAAATTGGTAATCACTACAATGACCAGATCCGTGGACTGTTAGAGATTGTAGGTGACTGGGAAGCCGAGGGCTGTGATGTCGGGCCAGAGTTCCGCGATCTGTTAGACACACTACGGAGAATCCGTGACGAAGAACTAGAACATCTAGATCACGCAGTGGGGAATGATAGCAAGCAGGCAAATCCACACTGGCTGTTGACCGAAGTAATCCGACGTGGCTGTCGGACCGCCATATGGGTGAGTGAAAAGGTGTAGAGAGGGTGCAACGAGAAAGAGGGCGAGGCGACTAGGTAGAAAATTTATATACATTTATTTATATTAATGTGTATAGCCAGCAAGGCCTTGTATAATGAACAATAAAAACCAATCTATTGTGGCCAAAAGAATAAAAAAAAGAAATAAACGCACGATTACTTGAGAGGCAACTAATGATGAGGAACGGATAAACAAAAAGGAGAAAACACAGAGAGCAATAAGAATCCCTACGACAAAGTAAAAGATCAAATACTATGAATAAGGTTAGCAGAGTATCTTCATCGCTGTTGTCATCACAATCACCGTTATGCCATTAGACTTACTAAATTTGCAGCGGTGCCACATGGTCCACCTGGTAGCCCCAGTTGCGCTTGTTCTCCTCTGTGAGCAGCCAGTCATATGGGAACTGCACCAGCGGGCCTTGCATCAGGCCAAGAAGCTCTTCTGCATCGTGCTGTGGCAGTACCTCTAGTGGGTTCTGTGGGTTGTTGCGGTGGCGGCTACCCTTGGTGTTGGTTCGCTTGCGCTTGCGCAACGTGCCGCTGGTAGATAGCGGCGCCTGTGGAGCTGCCGCCCCAGCCCCGGAGGTGCCTTCGTGGGCCACTCCATTAACGCCGGTAATTGGGGGCCTGTTGGGCGTCGAAAAAGTTGTACGCTTCTCACGTGAACGCTCGCCATCGGGCGTTGCCGGCGGAAGAGTAATGGAGGGGTCGAGGGGGGGAAAAGGAGTATCACCAGCAGGCAGAACCGGCGAGGGGCCGTCGGCTGGATTAGGTATGACCCCAGCGGATGCTGGAATAGAGCTGCCGGATGTGTCGATGTTGAGTGGGACCCGGAGGCGGCCCAGTGGAGGCCCAGCACCAGATGTGGAGGGAATAGTGGTGGTACTGCCATCAGTAGCAGTAGCTGCACCAGATAAGGCGTTGTCATCAATCACAAGATGGTTGCGTGCTTCGTTAGCTGCATGGGCCGCTGCCTTGAGATCTATAGTCGGATGGTTAATATGGCCATGGCTGCTCCCAGATGGCCGGTTATCAGCAACATTGCTCTCCATAGACTGCATAAAACGCTCGGCGTAGTCCATGTAGTCGCGATAGTCGTTCCACGTAGATACCTCATTGTCAGGCATACAGCGGAATACACGGCGGTACAGCGTAGTATTGTTGGCGGCAACATGATTCCATATTTTGTCTATGAACTCGGGAGCCACAGGATCCCGCATGCAATCCTTATGCAGTGGTGCTAGCGTAATGTCCGCCGCAAGCGGATGCGATGACGATGGTGCCGGGGCGGGGCCTGGTGTTTGCTCTGGTCTAGTTGACGAGGCACCGGCTGAGGGCCTACTAGGAGCCGATGATGCGCTCATACGACTAGGCCGACGGCCGCGCGACAAGTTGGTGTTGCTTCGCCCACGGGACTTGTGGAGTTCGGCTGTCTTGCCGGGGATGCCGTGATCCTCAGTTATGACGTCATGATTGTCAGTTTCATGTGGATTAGGGTTAGGGTGTGTTCGAGATCCAGACGCGGGCATTTCCAACTCAACAACCTCCTCATCGTTGCCATGATGGTGCTCCCCCTCGCTAAACATGGAGTATGTACCTGTAATGTCAGAGCCAGAGCAGCTGAATTCGTCATCTTGTTCTTCCTGCTCCATTTCAGCAGCAAGATCCTCCTCTAGGATCTCGTCAACATCGAGCCCCAGGTGCTCTCTCATCAGACGCATACGCAATGTATGAGCAAAGCGGCCAACTTGATACGGCTTGCCAGCCATGTGAGAGTCAATTAGGTCCGTGTCCCGAACGACAGCCGCCACTTCCGAGTCACGATCGCCCAGCATAGACCGCTCATTGATATTGGCCGACCCAATCAGTGCTACACGGTCGTCGACAATGATGATCTTGGCATGGATATACAGCTGCTCTGTTACCAGAACGCCATTTTCCATCTTGCCCCATTGGCGCAGACTATAGAACTGGATGTAGTCCTCGGCGTTAATGCCGGCATCGCCAAGTCGGCCAAAAATCGAGTGTGGGCCACGCGAGATGCTGCGGTACTGGCTCTCTAGAATTAGTCGAATACTCGTGCCCTCAGCATTGTCGACCGTATTCTGGAAGCCAGGCATCAGTGGGATGATAATGACACATCGCCAATCCTGGTTTTCGTGGTGTGCTCGTATGGCACGTGCTACTAGGGCATCGCCGATGCGATTCATGATCCGCACACCGTCAAACTCAGTGCTTGTGATGAAGAACTGGTTTTCCATGTACACAAAATGATCAGAATCTTCAATCATCTTGATGTATGCATTCTGGATACTGTGTTCCGTGTGATTCGTCCCTAGCGACCAGTTGCCAGCCGATCTCAGCAACTGCACCTCGCATGTTCCTGTGAGGCCCAATTGCTCTAGCTGCTCCAGTTTGGCATCAGGTGGAGGGAGCAGGAATGGTAGCGGACGAGTAGCTTTGCGACCACGACGGATGTAGTTCCAGCGTTGCACAAAGTGGCGTGTCAGATCGCGTGCCGGCTGCCCCACAACCTGCATGGCCACATCGTGCCACGGCATCCGTGGAACACGTGACCGATCATACATCTCCTCGTACGGTTCATTGAGGCGGTAGAAGTCTTGGACGCGAGGATTGCTGTAATCCTTTCCGGGAAACATCTGGTAGCGGCTAGGATTGTGCAATGGAAGGCCAGTGCCAGAGCCAGCGCCAGAGCCACTACTGGGGCCAGCGCCAGAGCCAGACAGGCAGTTTGGATCCTCCTTAGGCGGCTCAAAGCCTGTAGGTCGGTCGTCAGTGAGTGGATGCTGCGGTGAGTCCCACCGGCCAAAGCAGAGATCAATGCCTCCAAGGAATGCAATGTCATGGTCGACAATCACTAGCTTCTCGTGATGGGCGTAGATGAACTGATTCTTCTTGAACTGATGAGGCGAGCGCTGGATGAAAATGTTGGGGTGCAGATTGAGTAGCGAGAACTTGGTATGTGTTGAGTCAATGGGAATAGCAGCCTCAACGTTGCGGTACACAATAACAAATACCTTAACGCCCTCCTGTGCTTTGCGCTGCAGCAGTCGGTCAAGCCGCCATTTCTGGCTAATGGCTGCCGGTCGCCGCATGTATAGTTCAGGACTCAGCCACCAGTCGTGAATGTAGATTACGTCACGGGCCATCTGAATGGCTCGCGACACATTCCACATATAGTCACGGCCGTCGACTAGCCATTGGGCATAGACATTGTGGCGCACTGGGCCGAAGCTATCAAAGCGGTTGGGTTGATGCCACGGCGTGGTGGCCAGCATTTCACGCACCGAGGCCTCAAACTGCTGTATAACCGAGTGATTGCGCGAAAACAGCTTGACCTTTCGCTCTGATGTGTACAGTGTCATACGGTGGTGCTTGCCGCTGTTGATGGGACCCTCACCCTTTTCCGAGTCCTCATCATCCAAAGCTACAGGTGTCACCGGGGTCACAGGCGTGCTGCCTCCCCGGCCAAAGAGCTTCTTCTTACGCTTATGGCCGATATCAAAGGCTGCATCAACCAGGTAAACGTCGTAGACATTCATATTCTCTGGAGACTCAACACACACAATATAGCTCTGCCGCACTAGGAACCATTTGCGACTATGGCGCGCAATCACTTTGCCAGGCGTCAGCACGCGCCTAAAGTCCAAACCCTTGCTGCTCTGGATATGCAGGTAGCACTCTTTGCCGTGGTGGCTACCCTCAGCTGCAAGCCGAACCCCTAGCGCCGACAGCTCGAGGAAGCGACACATACGGTTGCTGTCGGGCCGGATCATCAGCCACTTGATCATTTCCCGGAAGTATTTTTCCAGTGCTTTTCTCTGTCGGTCCACGTGACGCCTGCGCGTAGCTGATGCCGCAAGCTGGCCACTATAAGAGGCACCAATGCCGATATCATCAACTCCAGATCCGCCGTCGTCGGTGAGGTTGCTAAGAGAATGCGATCGCGAGTGAGAACGCGAATGTGACCGGGACTGAGAGCTAGAGGGTCGCCGTGATTGCTGGTCGTGGATACGTGGTGGCTCCTCTAGTGGCGGTAGGCTGGCCATGTCGGGATTTTCAGCACTATTGTCTTTACTTCTGCCGCCCTCTCTGCCATTCAAATTCGCCTGGCCGGATTCACCAGCCTCTTCTTCCTCATCGCTCTCGTCGCCATGCGACCGAAATGACCGGAACCATGGGAAGATCGCCGACGGGAATTTTGGTTGCCGATAGCGGGCAAGGACGCCCTCTTGTCGAGCAGTGGTTGTCTTCACACGATAGCGCAAGTGCAGCTGGTAGATGTCACTCAAGGTTCGTGTGATGGTCCACTGCATCGAGCTAGGCCCACTTCCATAGATCATGAAGATGGTAAAGATCGAATGGCGCTCGCTGTCATCTTCTGGCCGATGCTTGCTGTCAGTGATTTTTAGTTGTAGCTGTTCCAGAAGTACAGGAATGCGCTTGTTTCCGTGCTCGTCTCGCTGCATGTATGTGGCCAGAAGCATTGCCGCAGGAGCGCCGGCCTGCAGCTCGGAGATAAGCTCTGCAGACTTGGACATGTTGAACCTGTCGTCGCGCTTGGAGCGCAACATTTTCAGCGTGCTCTTGACCATGTGCCAGCCCTGGGCGCCAAGGGTAGCCGCGCGTTCATGGCTGAAAAAGTTACGGCGTGGAGTAGTAGCACCATCAATATCAGACACAGCGCCGCTTGCCATAGTGTCTATTCCACCTCCAAATGACGTCAGACGACGCATATGGCCCCTTCGTGACGACGATGGCCCAGCCTCGGTGCCGCTAGCTCGTGATATGTGGTTGCGCTTATGTGGTCGTTTCTTCTTTTCTAATCTTTCACGGCCCTCGCCTTCCGATACCACAGCGTTCCAACGCTCGGCCTCTTCACTAAGACCCGGCAGACTGCCACGGTGGCGCATCATTAACCCGGCACTAAGAGGGGCTGGAGCCATTTCCGATGCATTTGGCGATGACGCCCACTCTGGCAGTCTGGGGCGACGGATTTTACGCTTCTTCTTGAGTGTTTTTTTGGAGTCGCCGTCTTCTCGCATAGTCTCATCAGCCGTTTCTTCAGCGTCAGCATCAGCATCAGCATCGTTGTCGAGGCCAGTGTTAACATTAGAGTCCGTCTCTCCAACTACAGATGCGGCAAGCGCGGGATCAGAGCTCTTGTCGTTTTCAATGCTGACAGGCAAAGTGCGTGAGTTGTTTGGCGAGCTGGATCGTGACTGCGGGGTGCTACTGCCAGCCACGCCGCTAGTCGACCGAGGGCTTTGGAGGCCGAGCGACTTGAGCTTAGACATGAAGGAGGATGCCAAGTGGCGAGAGGCGTCGTTTTCTTCCAACGATGCCTGGCGCGAGTGTGAGGGAGCTGAAGGTCCTGCGAATTGGACATTGCGACGATCGCTAACGGCGGAGACAGCGGCTGTTGTTGCCGTTGCGGGCTGCTGACTTAGGGCCGACACCGTGCTAGGTGATTCTTGCAGACGGCCTTCCAGAGCATCTTGAATATTGAGTGGAGGTAATGCAAGCGGTGATATGTTGCGGTA
The DNA here is from genome assembly GCA_038407015.1 of Ceratocystis ficicola. NCBI lineage: Eukaryota > Fungi > Ascomycota > Sordariomycetes > Microascales > Ceratocystidaceae > Ceratocystis > Ceratocystis ficicola. The sequence goes on along the minus strand of JAZBQP010000084.1, from coordinate 17,439 downwards.
AGAGTGGGAAGTTCTGGAAGCACTGTCGCCAAGACTAAGCGCAGTTTCACTACGGCCAAGACTGCCGTAGTCCCGCATGTCTATGCGCTCTTGCATCAACTCAGGCCTTTGGGAAGACAAAGATTGCGAATCAAGCTGTGGGGTCGAGCTCGACTCAGGCTTTGGTTTACTAGGACAGTCATTGACGACTGCCACATTTTGATGTTCCATGACAGGGGAGGGAAAGACCGAAACGTCTTGTCGCTTAGCAGATTCGAAGGGGACGGCGAGTGTGAAGGTTCATGTATATATGGATGTATATGTATATATAAGATCAGCATTGGCAGTCGTGTAACAAGGTAAGATTCACGGCAAGGCCTTTTCGTTTTTGCGGCTGGAAAGTTCGTATAAAAGTGCTCAACTAAAGTATTCGTATGGTATCAATTAGTATCAGGGAATTGTTGGGCTGGCTGGCGGTCTCTAGTTAAGACGCCCAATGTATATTTCCCACTTACAATGATGCAGTTAACAGAAATAAATACTAGGAAGCGTTTCAATGGTCTCCTCGGTCAGATAGGTAAACCGAGTCAGGTGCTAGGAGCCGGTGATATTGCACCACAGCTTAACATCGGCTAGAGCTCGAGCTTGGACGATCCGATAGTAGACACGCACAGCAGTAGCGAGAGAGGACGGCGAGGAGGTGAGGACAGCGAGATGGTGCGATGGTTTTTCACCCACCGCTGCAAGAATTAGACAAAGACAAAGAGGAAAGGTCCCCCAATGGAAAGTTGGTAGCCTGTTGTTGGCTTGTTGGCTTGTTAGCTCGTTGGCTTCTGTCTTTACCTGATCTTGATGGGTCACGTTGTCAGTAACAACACAGGCAGCAAGTCGCCCCCTAAATCGAAAGTTAGCGGGATCTAATTTGTCGTGAAATTTAGAGCAGTATACAGGTCCCAGGAGCATAGGATGCACAAATCATGCTGCTTCAGGGGCCTGTGGCACGCTGTAACTCCAGACCCTCCCGAGACTTGGGGGCTTGTGGCTATTACTTGCCCTTGTATTTAACTTAGGGTTCAGCTCTCCAGGGTTACTACGGAAGCCGCCTCATCCATCCCACTTTTTCTTACTTTGAGGCTGTTCTTCGGCTAAATACATCCGCGCGTTAATGAATGAGGGGCGTCTTAGCGCGTCAAGCTCCCAAAACTAAACCACAATATACTAAAAAAGCTGAAGCTCAACAGAGATCTTATCGTCATTGTTCAACCCCACGGCTTTGAAAAAAAAAAAACACACAGATAATGCCCAGGTATGAGAGCCAGATTCTCAACACCACACAAGTCGAACATCGCTGACGTCACTGCCCACAGAGAAATCATCACCATTCAAGCAGGCCAATGCGGTAATAGTAGTATGTATTAAAATGTCGTCCCTTGATGCTGGCTATGAAATGAAGACTTGGTTCGCGGTTTCTGGCTGTTGGCTGCTGGCTACTGGATGTTGACGTTCGGATTGGGGCCTGACCTCGTCTTCTAAATGCTTCTCCAAGATGCTTGTGATCTCATATGCGGCTTCCAGTTGGCCATCCACCCCGTCCTGGCACAAGCCTGCAATCACATGCCGCAATCACAGCCCTCAAGTCTCTCTATTGCACCTCTACATCATTACCGCACACAACGCTGCTAGTCTTCTTCTCTCTCTAACATACTGTTCCTTTTTTCCCTCCTAGTCGGCAGCCAATTTTGGCAACAGCTGTGCCAAGAACATGGCATCAGTCAAGACGGAAACCTAGAAGACTTTGCTACCGAAGGCGGTGATCGCAAAGATGTCTTTTACTACCAGAGCGACGACACACGGTACATCCCGCGAGCCATCCTGATCGATCTCGAACCTCGAGTCCTTAATTCCATTCAGACTAGCCCTTACGGCAACATCTATAACCCTGAAAACTTCTACATTGGCAAAAGTGGTGCTGGTGCTGCAAATAACTGGGGTGATGGCTACCAGACGGGAGAGCACGTGCACGAGGACATCATAGAGATGGTTGACCGCGAAGCAGAGGGTAGCGACTCTCTTGAGGGCTTCATGCTGCTACACTCGATTGCCGGCGGCACTGGATCCGGACTCGGCTCATTTCTGCTAGAGCGACTAAACGATCGCTTCCCAAAAAAAATCATCCAAACATATTCCGTGTTCCCTGATACCACAAACTCAGGCGACGTTGTCGTGCACCCATACAACAGCATTCTTACCATGCGACGCTTAACCCAAAATGCTGACTCTGTTGTTGTCTTGGATAATGGCGCCCTTTCACACATCGCCGCCGACCGCTTGCATGTGCAGGAGCCTTCTTTTGCCCAGACCAACCAGCTCGTGTCGACCGTCATGTCCGCTAGTACCACCACGCTGCGATATCCCGGATACATGCACAATGATCTCGTCAGCATCCTAGCCTCGCTAATCCCTACCCCACGATGTCACTTCCTGATGACCGCCTATACTCCCTTTACTGGCGATCAGGTTGGCCAGGCTAAGACAGTACGGAAGACTACAGTGCTAGATGTGATGCGGCGTCTTCTACAACCTAAGAACCGCATGGTGTCAACCATGCCCACTAAAAAGAGCTGCTACATTTCCATTCTCAACGTCATCCAGGGCGAGGTCGACCCAACGGATGTTCACAAAAGTCTGCTGCGTATCAGAGAACGCCGGCTTGCAACGTTCATTCCCTGGGGCCCCGCTAGTATACAAGTGGCTTTAACCAAAAAGAGCCCCTATATCCCCATGAACCACCGTGTAAGCGGTCTGATGCTGGCAAACCATACTAGCATAGCAACTGTACGTACTGCTTGGAGGCAATCGTTCGCCTCTCTCCCGCTGTCCTTTCCCTGCTGACCTTTATATTTTTACCTTACAGCTCTTTAAAAAAATTGCCCGCCAATTCGATGGCATGAAGAAGCGCAACGCCTTTCTTGAAGCATACAAGAAGACAGCACCCTTTTCGGAAAACTTTGATGAATTTGATGAGTCGCGCCAGGTTGTTGCTGACCTGATTGCTGAATACGAAGCTGCTGAAAATTCCGATTATCTCAACCCAGAGCTGGCTGGAGGTGCATCTGGTCCAGAGACGGATAAGCGCATGTGAGGGGCGACCATAGACAACACGTCGCACTTTGTCGTGCTTCCTGTGCTAGCTAGCCTTGTGCATCAGCCCGGCTATCTCTCTTTTTGTACATGTTCTCCTCTACCTGCAATTTCCTCTATTTATTGTCGAGCTGAGGGCTTGTTACATGTCAATCTGCCATCTGCCATCTGCCATTCGCTACTTGTCATCCGTCCTCCGTCATTCGCCGTCCGTACGCACAAATCCCAATTCCCCGCGAACTGGCGTCCTCTGCTATTTACCTCCGTCTCTCTGTCCCATACTCTTCTTGTATATCCTCTGATTTGGCCGATGCGTGACCTACTGCCCTATTCCCATTTTCTTCCATCTTCTACACACTCCGTTCTTTTTGTTTGTTTGCTTTGGGTTGTTGCCTTGTTTTACTGCTAGATTAGCCAATCAACTGCCATGATTCCACATTGAACTTTACTGCTTTCCCATTATTGACTCTGATGCTTCATAGCTTTTCTCTACTCCTTGCTTACTAAAGACTATCTTTGTGAGCCTTGGAATCTCATCGAAGTCTGCGTAATTACCTTGCAGAATAAAAGCCCTTTTCTAGGGCTCACATTTTGCATTTATCGGCAGAAAGCTTGCTTTCTCACCCACACAATGTCTGTAAATTTGCCGTACCTGCCTATTTTGAATGCAAATTTCTTTCTTTGTCACCCTCCCTCTTCTTCATCGCAACGCTGTTGTCTAGGTAAGTCAAGAAAAAAAATACACCTTGTCCTGGATGACATAGCGCCATCGCGGCCTAGCTTCTTCCTTATACGTCTGGTTTCCGCACCTTGCAGTACTGCAGCCAAAAGAATCAGCAAGATTGGCTGCCAGCTTTTCGTCCCATCGCACCCAGGCAAACTCTACGCCGTTAAGCCGGGCCTCACCATTGCCTGACAAATTTAATGCCTCCTTTTTTCTTGTATTAATCTTACATTTGTCCTCTTGGTTAAATGGTATTCAGTCGATATTTATCGTTCTGTTCACCATGGCCCCTGGCAATATCGAGGATGAGGCTGCTGCTGCTTTGGCCCAGATGCGGGTGAGTTTATCAAATTTAGTTATTTCTCTAATTATCTGTTTGATCGAGGCTCTATTAGTCCACTAACCATCGTGTTTTGTTCTTTCAGCTCGAGCTTGGGAATGCAGCATACGAAGTAGCTTCTCTGGGTAGAGATGCAAATTTACCATTTAACAGAGCCAAAAACTCATCAGTCCCAAAGACCAAGCCTTCAGCTCCCCAGAATGAGAGCAAAAGCCGGAGTTTCGCCAGCGAGCTTGGCTTAATGTTCCAGAGTATGTCTATTACATTCAATGCTTTGTAGTTTCATGAGAACACACTACTAACAACCTGTAGATGCTGTATTCGATGACTCGGATTCCAGAGGTGTCAAAGATCTTGATATAAACGAGCATCTTATTCTAAATGACCGTATCCTGTAAGACGTACCTCTTTTTACCTGGTCTCGGCATATTCGCTAACTCTTACCTCGTCTAGTTCTAAAACCCTTGAATTTACTACTAAATCTTTCCAAAAGAAACAGACCTCGATGGTGACCTCCCACAAATCTTCCGCCAAGCTCCTTCAGCAGCCTAAATTTCCCAAGTCCCTCAAAGCCTTCAAGGGCCCCAAGAGCCGGAACTCGCATCAGTCCACAAAGCTCTCTACGGCTGCAAAAACTTACAAGCCACCGACAAACCTATTGAGAAAGCTGGCTGGGCCAATCCAGTCATTGCGCCCTTTGGATAAAATAGCCTCTGGAGGAAAGTCGCCAACCAAGACTTCCTCTCAATCCCAATCTGCAATCTTACCTCATGCCGAGCTAAATCTTCATGGCGCCAGCAGATCATTATTGGCTCCATCGCTAACCCCAGTCTCTGCCCAACATGTGTCGGTACGCCTTCGACGTTATCAGCTCGCTGAGATAATAGACCTTAAGCCCAACATCATGAATTCTTTGAGCATTGAGCTGCCAAGTCTGACAACCAAAAAGTCACCCGATGACTTCCATGTTCGGTACACTTTTCATGAGCTCCTAGCCGCCCGGATCATTAGCCCCCGTGTACCACGCCCTTCTTGCGCAGAACTAATTCGACAGTTGCGCGCAGCAAATAAGGTTACAAACACGGGGGAAAAGGTTTCCGTTCAAAACTTACCCCCATTAGGGGCAGTTCACAAAAACACGCTGGAAGTCCAAACCTCAGTGCCTCTTTTTACCGAGCATGTCTATGATGGCTGGGCTGGCGACGAACTCAAAGTTATACCCTCGTATTCTGGGGCTTTTGAAAGACTTGAAAATTCTTTGCACGATTGCAGAGTATCAGACGACCCACAGTTTAACATTTCAAGACATTGTATGCTGTTTTCTGAGCACATATCCGTAATTGTTGAAGATGAATCGTACACATACCATGCTGTCTTGGAATGGGTTGAGCGCCGCAATGGCGTGGTCAATTCTAGCCTGTTTTTGCGTCACGTGTCTCAGATCATGTACATTGATGTAATGAGAGTTCGCCGCCATCTTAGCATCCTAGAAGCCACAGGCCTACGTATTTGGTTTCACAATCAGGCGAACGGGCTTAGAGCTAAGTCTTTGCTTAGCATTACCCTCTATTTTGAGACCGAAAAAATGCGCGAGGATTTTACCTCCGTATTAACCCGCTTGCAAGATGCCGGTGAAAGGGCACGGGATAACTGGCCATCTGATGCGGAGTTGACTCCGGTACGACGGATCATAAGTCAGGAAGGCCTTCATGCCAACAAAACTCCCATTCTCCCAGGGCTGCCTCAGACGACCAACACTCATCTTACTGGAATCGACGGTGACTACAGTGTTGATTTACTCGATGACCTTCAGGGCTTCGACTCGACTTCAACTTCAGGCTTTTACCGTACGCCAGACCTCTGTGATCTCATCTTTGACTCTGCCATTCCAACGAGTGGGATCGACCTCATGGACATTGAAGCAGATCAAAGCGAGCTTTTGACTCTTAACACTCAGTGGCAAGCAATATCCACGTCCAAAAATCTTGCACGCGACTCTCCGCTGGATAAACCTATTGCACCAGGGAATCAGTCTGTGGAAACCCATCTGATTCAATTTGAAGATGAATTACTGGGGTGTGAAGACACACGCCTTGAGCCCAAATTGTCTTTGTCGCCTATCATGTCAGTAGAAGTCATCTTCCCTGTTTCTGCACACTGCCAGTGCTTTGCACGCCAGATAGTCAACTTGTCGGGGCGTCTCAAGCCTACAGCCTCCGAGTTCCAGCCCCGCAGACTTTCAACTACTACCTTGCCCTTGATGCTCCGACCTACTGCGCCGGACTTTTGCCCACAAGAGTCACATCATGGCCTCATGCTAGCCTCGCCTAACTCTGAATTTCGGCAGTTCTCGCCTGAGGCTCTTGACTTTCAGCCTGGACTCAACATATCTGGGGTGTTGCAAACAAGCGAATTCTCTTCGGTTCAACTCCAATCGATGCTATCCAGTTATTATCAATCCCAAGAACTTTCCGTGTCTAACCACAACATGAGTGGAGGGAGTTCGAGCACATCTGAAAGTTGGTTCTCGACATTACTTGATTTAGACTCCCCAGAGAGAGTTACCAATGTTAACGAGGGCGTGATTTTACCCGGAGGGTCTTCATTATGAGCAATATAATCGATGGTTTGATCACTTAGTCGAGACACAATGACAACATGCACTTGTTTCTTGGTAAATATCCTTTATCAATATCTACAAAGCGGGTGCTGATGTACTTATATGCTCCTGATGCGCTCACTAATGCCTTCTATCAAATTTGCCAAAATCTCGTCTCCGTTGACCAAATCATTATCTTCTGCTCTTCTTTCAGCTTCCTCCTTTGTTGCGGCAATCCCAGCCACCAGATGTCTCTTAACTAAGCGCTCTCTTGCAACCTTTTTGTCCACCTCCACTAGCCACACTTCGTCATATCGTTTAGCCGCACTTTTCCAGGGCTCGACGTTCAGAGCCAAGTAATTTCCCTCGCACACCACTATGCGGTTCTCAGGGGTCACCATAATTTCTGCCTGCACCGGGTCCTTGACGCTGTGGTCAAACCCAGGAGCCTCGATACAACCTGCTCCGGGCCCAAGCGGTGCGCCCAAAGCAGTTACAAGTGCACACCAGGCCTCGGCATCAAATGTGAATGCTGCACCACGTCGTGCGTGTGCTTCTGTGGCATTAGGCATCGCCGAAAGGTAGGCACGTGTGTAATGGAAGCCATCCATGGGCACTGCAACGGCGAATGGGCCGCCACCGGCCGAGGCAGCTTGAGGAAGGCCGTTTAAAGACGCAGTAATAGCCTGTGCAAGGGTTGTTTTCCCAGCGCCTGGGATGCCAACAATAGCAATGACTAGAGATGGGGGATGTTAGAGACGCAGGTCGCCTATTTAGAGGGGGGATTGCATACTAAAGCGGTGGGTCTTGGGCAGGGTTTCTAGCCTCGTCGCGACTTTCGAAGTTAAGCGAGCAATGGCTTCGTGATCCATGGCTGAGTTTAGGGGATGTAAGCTAGAATATCTAGGTGAGGGTTTTCTTCTTTGCTAGATTAATGTTCTGTCCTTTCCTTGTTTATTTCTTTCTCAAAAGAGCGAGATAAATCTATAAGTTCAAGTTCAATCCGCAATAGCGCTTCCAAGCTTCCCCAACTCTGCAACCCCAAGCTTTTTTTTCTCCTCCCCACTCCAACGGTGCAGTCAAAAGTGGAGAACACAAGCGTTCCTGCCATTTCGATTTTCTGGGGGGAAATAAAGCTTAAATCCCGCCAAGAAAAAAAGAAGATATTATTACAAGGAACAGGAGAATCTCATGGCCCTGCTGCAAAAATTAAACATCAATTAAATCGTGGAAGCAAATTACAACATAGACAGACAAAAAAGTGCAGTGGTATGGCTGCTACAAAAACAAGAAAATAGAAAACAGAAAAAAGGCCCAACATGGCCATCGTGTCTACTTATTTCCTCCTATCTTAATACCCTCCGTGTCGTCTCGATCGCCCCGCGCCAATATCAATTCTCTGCATCTCCTCCATCAAGGCCCAGTCATCTGGGTTTGTCGGAGGAGCCCCACGAGGCGGAGCGACGCGTACTAATGCTCCACTAGTTGGCGATACCTTTGGAGGAACACTAGGCGGTTCGTTCATCCCATGGCGGTGCCCAGTCGGGTTGTACGCGGGGTTGTTTTCTTGTGTGTGGTCCCAAGAATGTGCTCTAGTCGGCCTGCTGGGATTGAAATTGTCTTGATAGTTGTTGCTCACGGGCGCTAAAGGGCTTGTGCTTTGGCTAGGTGGTCCGATGCTTGGACGATTCGACTTTTTCTGAAGGCGGTTACGACTTTGCGGGGCTGGAGCTTGAGTGGCATCATTTCCACCATAGCTGATCTGTGCTTGCGGTTTCGGCGTATGGCCAGCAATCTTAAGTTGCCGCCGGCCAGAGGGTCCGGGATACGCGCTAGGCCCCTCGGGTCGGGGACGGCCCAGAGGCTGGGGACTGGAGGGTTGCATCCCGTCCTCATCCTTTGGCCTATCAGGCTCTGGAGCCCATGACTCAAATGGAAGATGATCAGATGGGTCGACTTCACGTCCGTCATGCATGATGATCTTGTCCTGCGTGTTGACGTTTGTCCTTTCCACCAATGAGTTGGTATTGTACTCGTCATAGGAAGCGGGATTGAACGGCACAGTAGACGAACGCCTACTTTGAGAAAGCAGCGGGGCTGGGCTCACCGACTTGCGGCGAATTGTATACTGGGTGTTAGGGCTTGGTCGAGGACTCGGATTAGGCGATGGGCTTCTTCCACTGTGCACATTCGGTGAAGCTCCATGTCTAGAATAGGGATTGGGCGAGGGGCTGCGGCCGTCCCTTGGATTCGGTGAAACGCCGTTTCCAGCATATTGGTTGGGAGACGGGTTTCTCCCCGAGTAAGGATTTGGCGATGGGCTTCTTCCAGAGTAGGGGTTTGGAGATGGCCCCCCTGAATGCGGATTAGGCGAAGAGCCACGCCGCGAATAGGGATTAGGCGATGGACCGCGTCCGGAGTAAGGATTAGGCGAGGGACCGCGCCCAGAGTAGGGATTGGGCGATGGACTACGTTCTCCATGACGGATCATTTGCTGGGAATGGTGCGCTTGGTGTTGGGAAGATACGCTACCGTAGGATGTTGTACTGTTTCGGTGGTTGTAACCAACTTGGTCTTGCCCCCGTGAGGAAGGGTATGGATTAGGGGAGGGCTCTCTTCCCGAGTTTCGGTGGGAAGATGGGTCATGCCCGAGATAAGGCATAGGTGATGAGTTTCTGTCGTCATACAGATTTGGTGAGGGTCCCCGTCCAGTGTATCCATAAGGCACAATTTCCGTAGTAGTCATAGAGCGACCTCGCTGCGGATATCCATGGGAATTTTCCTGATATTGGTTTTGCTGAGAATTAGCCTGTTGGTATTGGGGAGGGGCTGGCAGTTGGCCCTGTGGCTGCTGTTGGTACTGGCCCTGCGCTGGATGGTAAGAGAAAGTTTTAATTGAAGTTGGATAGCTGAAGCCTCGTTCTCGCTGGCGCTTCTGGTGAGCCAGCTCGGAAATCTCCTGAGCGATGATAGGATCAACGCCAGGAATAAGTGAAGCAGGAATTTGAGGACCCTGAGACTTTCTAACGTTAGGCCGGCTGACCAAGGTCATTGCCATGCTAGAGGACTCTTCTATAGGAGAAGGCTCGGGCTGGGGACTAGTGCTATAGGGAGAAGTAGCGTCGTGTCTTTCTTGCATCGGAAGTGGAGGAATAGCATGACTAGCATTTCCATTGGCCTGATAAGGCTGGGAGTGATTTTTTGGGGGTTCCTGGTAGCTCTGAGCCTGAGATGGCGAGGATTGGTGTTGGAAATGTTCAGGACGTGCAGGTGGTTGGACGTGTGAATGGCTCTGAAACTTCATTGATTGATGTTGGGGGGCGGGCGGAGGTGTTGCATCATACTGGGGAGCCAAGGGGGCGGCATGGTGGTGCTGGGTCTGTTGATGGCGAGAAACAGGCTCTGGTGGGTGGGCAGAAGAAGCAGGAGGTTGTGGGGGGGCAGAATTGTGGGCAGGAGGAGATGGCTGATATTGATGAGGAGGTGCAGGTGGAAGTTGCTGGCCCTGGTGGGTCTGAGGAGCCACCTGGGATGACTGATGCTGTTGATACTGTTCGGCAGAGGCAGATTCTCGGCGGGGATCGGCGTTAGGGTTAAGCTGAGAAGGACCAATAGACTTCCGGATGACAGTCTGAGAGCCAGCATTAGGTGAATCCGGAACGTCTTCCACAGTGGGCTGCATAGACAAGCGATGCGAGAGGGTTTGCGACTGTGGCCTGCCCTGGTACTGACTTGGGCCTGGGCCTGGGCCGTATGAATTGCGGTCTGATCCAGTAGGGGGATTGCGATGCGCCTGGTTCCTCAAGACTTCCTGGCGCATCCCGTTGGGCCTAGGGGGAGAGACGCTGCCATAGCCATTGCGAAGGCCCATGTCCTGCTGTAATTGCATGGGGGCACTGCTGCCTCTACTTCTATGAGCAGGTGGAGGGGGAGGGGCATCATCCGCCTGCGCTGACCCATCATATGATGGATGGCGATTTGGGGGTGGCGGTTGTTGACCATAAGCCGATCCAGGGTTTGGGACAGAGCCACCTTCTTGATAGTTGCTTGGCGACTGCTCATGATACTGAGTATACTGCGGGTCTAGAGGATGTGGTTGATTATGAGACGCACTAGCTCGACGATAGTCCTGATGTGTATGGGGCGATACAGGGGGGTTTTCAGGACGGACAGGATTACCATGTTGGTCATGGTGGAAGGGTTGGGCTAATGGAGGAGATGAGGAAACAGCGGCCACGGCCACGGCATTCGCCGCAGCCACAGCAGCAGCTTCCTTTTCGGCAAGGGCACGCTGAAGCTTTTGTTGTTGGAGTTGCTGCTGCTCAAGAAGTTCCTGTTGCTGTTTCTGGAGACGTAGAACCTTTTGCTTCTGGGCTAGTGCGGCCTGCTGCTGCTGTTCTGCACGGGTAGTAGGCTGAGGGCGAGGTCCAACGCGGTGGGGCTGGGTTACAGTATCCTGCATCTGCGGGGGGATCGCCATGTGGGAAGTGGATGGGGCCGTCCTCAAAACTGGAGATGGGTTCACGTGAGAGGGGACCTCGCCAGTAACAGGATCGGAAGGCAACGGGCGTCTTTTCACTGGGCTTTTGCGCCGCGCCGAGCCCGCAGCGGCATCGAAGGCAGGGAGGCTAGCTTCTAGACCAATGGGATGTGGCACTGCGACAGGCTTGGGCCGGTTGTCATAGTACGTAAGTTCGATGCGGATTTCGCCAGCATACTTGCCACGGCAACCCAGGCTTTGCCAGCGGTCATTTTGGCCACCACCAGGCTTTATTATTTCCTTAAGGTCGATCCAAGTCTCGCCAATGAGATCTGTCTTCTTATCGTCGTTGAAAATTGAAAGTTTGAGTTGGTAGTAATCTGGTGAATCGTGGACCTTGAAACGGAGCTCTTGATCCCTGGAAAGAAGGTTAGCCGCGGTTCTGTGAGAGTTTGGGAGAGGAGAGAAGGGGGAGCGGACAAAGCTACTTACCATCGCGGAGTCTGCCCGCCTCGAATGTCGGTCCTGGTCTTGTGGGCTTCCTTGGCTAAGCGAGCTGCGCAATACGGATCTTGCTTTCCTATGGTTTTCCGATTGGGCAAATTCTTAGCACGGTCGACGATCAGAACCAGGGTACCAATTTCCGGGCCATCAATCGAGGCGTCAGCAAAGATCCCGGCTGAATGCTGGAGCTGACTGAGCGACCCAGGCTTGTTCGGCTTAGCAGCAGTCATGATTCCAAGTGAGGGGGATGGCCTCAGCTCAATGAGGTTATTGTGCAGCCTAGAGAGCGAGAGGTGGTGATCTAGAGGCTAGATCCGAGGTTGGGGGTTCGATTTAAACGCTGAAAATTGGGTAGACAAGATGACGCGAATAGCGTTGAATTTTCCGTCTTTTTTTTGGCTTTTTTTACTGCATGAAAGTCAACAAAAACAAATAGAGGCCGCGTTAGTCGTGAGAGGAGCTGAGCCTGCTGGCCAGTCGGACGTTAGCGCGGGGCTCTGAAAATCGAGCAAAAGAGGAAAGACCGTGGATTTATGAGGAAAAAAATGACGAGAATAAAATCTGAAAAGGCGATAAAAGAATGAATAATGCAAAACAATTTGAAGGCTTGAATTCAAACTCAAGGCAGGTTGACAAAGACTTGAGAGTAGGCCAAAATATGTAGGAAGAAGAAAGCTGAAACAAGAAGCCGAACGGCAGATAAGAAAAAAAAAAAGTGGTAAATGTAAATTTCAAAACAGGCTGTTGCCTTCTGGAGGCCACCAAAGTAAGAGCCCCCTAGAAGCGCTAGAGCACACGATCAAGAAAAGGGAAGCAAACAGTAGATGATAAGATGCATGCATGGTGTAGTTTCCCTGCAACTGCCCAAACTGTACAAAGACCCTGAATAGTAGGGAAATAACCACAGAAACAGACTTTTCTACAGTGTTCTCAGGCCATCCATCTACCCTACAAAGCCGGCAGTTGCGTCACACACAGCACCCTGCATCTCATGGGCCTCTTCCGGCAGAAAATGCATGTGGCTGGGGGGACTGTAACTAACTGCAACTGCAATTTGCAAATTGCAATTTAACTGAATGAGGCTGACGCGACCAAAACCCATTGAAACAAGCAAGGCAAGGAAAGCAAGCACAAAGACGCAGTTGCACTGGCAATATGAGCGCTTTGCCGCCCCTATTTGACGTCAAGTGACTCGGCATCTTCCTTCTGCAGGAGGAAAAGAGGGCCTGCGATGAGCAACTACTACGATAATGAATAAACATTAAATAAAATACCGAGGGACGACACCATACCACGCCCGCCGTGTCTTTGAAGAGCTGGGCTCACACCTATATTGCATTACTTTGGCTTCCCCAACCCATTCCGCCCGTCTTGTTCTCAAGTCGCAGTCCAATCTGATTCCCACCCACGAATCTCAAGCTGTTTTCAATCTGATAATCCCAAGCCCAGCCTTCCCCTTCAAGTATCAACGACCAGCTGTTGTTCAATGAGCTCTGTTTCGAAACCTGCCAACGAAATAATTGGCGTCTTCTTCTTGTTTCAAGCCTAACTCGCCCTACGCTGTCACTGGGCAACAGCGTCCTGTCGCTGTCATGCAAACAAATACCGTCCCCTGGGGTTTACCTTGTAAGGCGTCTGGGATTGTGGAGAGGAAGGTCTAGAACACTGCAGTCTCGAAGTTTTGCTTCTTTAGGGTTAGAAAAGCAAAGGTTTTTCTCCTAATTTAGAAGTCATGGCTCTTCTAGCTCTCGACAGCTGGAAGGACGCTGTTGCCCAGCTGCCAGAAATTCTGGGGCTTCAGAGAATGCTTATGTAATGGTCCACTGACAACAGGGAGCCAATAGGGCCACGGGTACCCGTGGTTTTAAAATCACACGGGGCCCGTGTGAATTACGTAAGCTTCCGCTTTCGGCATCACAAATCGCCAACACGACACGTGAAATCGTGATAATTACGCTCTTTAATCATAGAAAAGTAGATAACACAATAATGGATCGAGCCTGGATTGAAGTCGTAGCTTCATCCCTTGACGATTATCTCCCACCTGAAAGCGAATGAGTCTTGAGAGCCACTTCTTACACACTAGGTTGGTTGTGCCTTTGTCATGGCCTTTGTCACGGGGAAACCTAGTAGGGAGAAACCCGGTCGATTGACTGTGATAGAGCATGTAAGCCTCCCGATGCTTTGAAGGGCTGGCAACGGAAGACCACTACTCGAGGTACCAACTGCCCGTTCTCAATAATGGCAAAACGGTCTCTTGATAAGGATGTGGAAGAACAGCAGTAAATAAACACCGTAATTTAGTAACCTGCAAGATAATGTATTGCTATTTAATAGTAGAGCTGCTATTGAACTCGGACATCCCATTGATCGCAGCACTGTACTTCATTGTTGTGATGTGTGAGCTATGCCGAAAGCGGAAGCTTACGTAATCCACCCAGGTCCCGTGTGATTTTAAAACCACGGGTACCCGTGGCCCTATTGGGCTCCCTGACAACACCATTCTCAACAGGTTGGTGAACTGAATCGCAACCACACTAACCAACAGCACATTTGCCTGTAACATTTTCCGCAATATTGGAGCTGGGGAGCTTCTCTGCACTTTCCTCGCGTTTGATGTTTGGCGGCGCTATCGCCCCCCCCCATCCCATTATGTCCGAATCCTCCGCTGAGCCTAGGCCCCCCGTGGTTAACTATGTCCTTAGCTTTATTCTCGTTGGTATCGCTTGGGGGTTCACGACCCCATTTATCCGCAGGGCGGCCAAGACTCACAATCCACCTGTGCACCCAATTCTAACGTCGCATGCTGTCCGGTCTAGCTGGATCAAGTCCAAGGTGTATGGTGCATTTTTTGCGGCCATAGACCTGCTGCGGAATCCGCGGTATGCAGCGCCACTGGTCATGAACCTAACAGGCAGCGTGTGGTTCTTTTTGCTAATTGGACAGGCTGGTGAGTCCTAATCTACCTAGCTTCTTTGGCTTCCCAGTGCAATTTTGCACTTGCTGTTTGCGGTTGCTGACCAGTCATGGCAATTTTCAGAGTTGAGTCTCACCGTGCCCATCGTCAACACCTTTGCGTTTCTGTTCACTATCCTAGGCGAGTGGTGGGTTGAAAATAAGGTTATCTCCAAGCGTAAGTCCCTTGCGTTGGCATGTTTTGAAGAAGACAAAGTGTCTACTATTCGCGTTCTAGGAATGTACTGATAAGTTTGCAGAAACCGCGACTGGAGTAGCAATTTCGTTGTCTGGTATAGCCCTGTGTGTGATTAGCAAGTCGTGAGGAGCTAATGTCGAGGACTGAGTAGATGTCTCATGGAAGGACTTGATGATTACCCTAACCCTACCAGACGCAATTTCACCACTTACATCTACTACAAAGGTTTCGCCTTGAATGGAAAAAAGAACTATTTGCAGAGTCGTATATGAGTAAATCCTGATCATTATGTACTGCGCCTATTGAAAACAAAGTACCCGGCATGCAATGCTGTTTCTAAGGTAGGAAAAAAAGAGAACAATACAAAAAGCGGCAAAGATAAAGCCACAAGAAAGGCAATCGAAGAGCCGGCTTCGACTATTGCTGTGTGACTTGGCCCAGCAAGTTGCACAGCGCAGGGAAGAATAGAGAGAGAGAGACAGACAAACAGAGAGAGAGGTAGGGTTTGTGGGCCGATCAGACCCGAGACCGGCTCTCGATCCAGGCTTTCACACGGCGGAGACTAGGGTCCTCTCCAGTCCACCTGTTGAGTGATGTGTCATGGGCGTGAAGTTGCACATAGATTGCCTCGTCTGTGAGAGCATCAAGATCCTGTTGCTCGGGTTAGTGACGGCGTCTATGTCTTACAAGAAGAAGCAAAAAAAAAAGAATAGGGCTTACAGCTCTCAGCTGCTGGTCCAGCATCGCCAGAGCATGTTGTGTCGCAGCGAGGGTGGCATCGCCCTCGAGAATGCGGGCTCGGTACTCGATCCAGCGCATAGCAGCTGCTTGGCGCAGGTGGATTTTATGGCCTACATGGCGTCTCGAAAAAGCATCAAGGTGGACTCTGAGGGCCGCAGGTACTGTCGATTAGCTAATGCCATAGTCGATAATGGTGGTGGTGGTGGCTGGCTTTTGTGGCACGACTTACTGCTGCAGCTCTGCCTTTTCCTGCTCCTCCGGGCCACCCCTGGCTCTGGGCACACGGGTATCAGCGGCGCAGTCCAGAATGTGGCGGCCGTCGAGATGGGCCTCACGCAGGGCAATCCAGCCCTCGGTGTAGTAGTCCACCATCTCGGATGGGTCTTGGGGAGCATGGGCAATGTGATATTGAAGCACTCGAAAGTCTTCCAGGAGCTCAGCAACGCGCATTTGACGGAGCTGGTTGACTGGGCATGGGGGAGGGGAATTGAGTTAGAGAGAAAAAAAATAGAAAGCGAATCTTACGTTAGGAACGAAATAGCACTTACGGCCGTCCATGATATCGATGTAAAGGAGTGTTGGATAAAGAATGGTGAAGGTGGTATTATATGCAAAGCTATTGCTAAAGTCGGACTCAAAATTCGAGTAAGAGAATCCTTGTGGGTAGCTGGAGGTGCGGATGCTGCGTTGCAAAGCACCGAGAGGGGTCTGGAAGATGGGGAAGCTAGAAATTTATAAGAGAAAGAGTGAAGAGTAAGTCGGAGTGCGAGGTAGGAAAAGATGAAAGCGAAGATGGAGGTGGAAGCGAAAGGTGAAAGTGACGGTGTCAGTGAGTGAGAAAGACAGCGATATATGTAGAAGCCTGTTGTTATGTTATGGGATGAGTGATGCTCAATCAAGTCCTTTCCTTCAATTCTTGCTTCCCAGAGGCTGGACTTTATAAGTAAGATTGATAGCCATGGTCCTGACGGCCTCCAAATAGACACACGCAGCTAGAGTCGTGGAAAAAATGTAGAAAGGACCCCCTTCGAAGAAACAATAGCCAGGCCAGGACTCAGCAATCAAAGACAAGCCAGTTGTCTAACGATCCGTTTCTGGCCATACAAAGCATTAAAAGCAGACAATACAAGCCAAAAGAGAAGTATAGATGCAGGGAAAAGTAACGAATCATGATAGGAACGAAGAACGAGAGACATTTCTTGGTGTGGCCTAACATGGTATACCGGTAGAGTTCAACTGTTCACCACTATATGGCTATTTGGCTGTCTGACTGACATTAACCATCCAGGCTGTTTAGCTTGAGGGTGTGTAGCGCTTTCGAGAGCGAGGGTGGTGGGGGAGGGGTGAGTAGGAGAGACGAAGAAGAGGGCGTGAAAGAAAGTCAAGAGAAGGAGGAGGAGGAGGAGAGACAGGCGGACAAAAGAAAGAGACAAGCAAACAAGAAAAGAGAAAACCAAACAAAGTATGCAATGCAAGGACATTAAGTCTACAGATAGGATGTGATAAAATATGGCCATACAGCAGCACCTATAAAACAAGATAGGACGCCTCAGAGGGAAAGGAGCTCGAGTTTTGGGTTAGGATTGGGACAAAGACAAGGACAGGGGCTTGATGAGGTGCCAGAGGAGAAAAGTCCTTCCAGCTAGACAAGCCAGAGCCGAGTCCCTCTACCAAGACACATGAACGACGTGAGTAGCTGTACCATGAGTAGCACAATGCTTAGCCGTGTAGTAGTGTCTTAAGAAGCGCATTCCCTTGTCTTGGGCGTAGCTTTTAA